>QVOA01014117.1:0-32121 GCA_014825685.1 Pseudomyrmex cubaensis
GTAAAAGAACGTGTAACTGGTGTACAAGCGCGACGCGAAAAAGACCGTGTATAAAGAGAGGGAGTGAGGTCTCGCGGGAGTTTCTTTTATCGTCGGAAATGTGCGTTTCAACTCGACTTGACGTGCGATTTCCACGAATTCTGTTTCGCATTTTTCTCGGATATTTCTCACAATTATGCCGGACGTTCTTCGAACGAAAACTCATTTACGACTTGACTTTGTACAGCGTTACGAGGCATGCTTTGAATTCGCACGCTCGTAAACGGCGGAAAAGCGGCCACGCTTTTCTTTCCGCGATCCGTCCGCGTGATTGTGAAATCGCGAAACGCCGATTTCTCGGATTTCCGCATTGCCGAATAAAGAGAATTTAATTTCTAAACAAATATCCACTTCGCTCTTTGCCGACTAATAATTTACTTTTTTTTAACGATACTTATACTACAAGTAATAATATTTTGTATATTGATAGAATTTCGGTTTTCTTGAATCAGCTTTGATCACAAATAATTGCTCTTTAATTAGACTCACAGCCGTAAATCATCATTTACATTTACGTGCCATAAAATTCTGTCTCTATCAACAGAAATTGCTTATCACTTGTCACGGTATATACAATGCGTGTTGATGTGTCGGGCATTAATTGCGCGCGATATATAGCAATTAATCGAAGCTATCTGAGGCTCTCGGATAACCGATAGTTATCCCGCAGAGAGTTTAGCAGAGACTCTCTCGTAAAAGGAAGTTCGTCTTAAACGCGAGTTTAAACGCTCGTCTAAAAAGTAGATGAGCACGAGATGCATCTCGCCTGGATCGAGTTTGCGCACGTACTTACACACGTACACGCACAGCCAAGCTGTCTTCGGATTTTATGTCTCCCAGTGGCGTCGCCAATCGTTCGCGCTTCTTGTTTTTTCTCTTCGTTGTTCTTTCTCCATCGAAAGGATCGCGTATCTATGAGGTTGCTGCTGTTTTGCAGATGTGTCACGTCCCGACAGCTCGTACTCGACTCTCTCGCCGTGGCGTGGAAGCGTAAATAGGGCCCTTTCAGAGACGAAAGCGGCGAGGGAGTGTAACTCAATCCTTAAACAAGGTCGCGCCGCAGCAACCGTGAAAGTGCGATAAGTAATTAACTGTAAACTTCTTCGAGATTTATGAAGTAGCAAAAAAGGATATTTTTGCTATCACGTGACGCTATGTTTTGTCTTATGCATTGTTTTGTTCTTTCTTTCGTACGAAGTAAATTTTATTCACGTGACATATATGTGTGTGTATGATAACAATTTTTGTGTTTTTAAAAACTCGAAATAAAAAACTTAGCACAGTTTTTTTTTCAACATCTGCCAGAGTAGATTATTGGAGTGACCGTTGGGGCTGATAATGACGATCAGTTTACTTCAAAACCTTAAGATAACGCAATATCTCTGTATATTTATGAAATATCACAAGTACACTCCGCAATGTGTGTATACGCTACGCAAGATAATAGTTCACAAGGACTAGTATAATATTACGGTAAAGCGAAGCCCCAGACGGTGTTTATATTTTTTCCTCTCTTCTCCGTATTTGTTATTATTGCTGATATATCCAAATCATTATCTGTATACACTGTGATAATAAAATACGAACCGATTTACCTGCATACTAAAGTTTGCAAATATTTTTGTTAGAATAATTTTTATCACATTTGAATAGTTTTTTTAAATTTTTATAAAATTTACATAATTTGATTTGCGATAGTGTATCAATAATATACATCACCCCGGAAATGTTAACGCAAAATGACGTTGCAACCGAGATAAGCTCGGCGAAAAAGTTAAATTTTCGATTACCGAATCGAGATTGCGTCGTCCCTCGGATGAGACGAGGAGAAAGAGGAGTCATGCGAATTCAAGTATTACAACTTGCTCGTTCTCTCCCTCCTTCTTTCGTTACGTCGGCGAACATGTCGGTACACGTTTGTACAGTGCGAACTTGCGCGCGAATTCGTTTTGTTATAATCGCAGCGGACTCCCTTCGAGTTCTCGTTCAGTTCGGTTATGACCGGCGTGCGGGCAATTACCGTATCTACATCGGTCGCGCGCATTAGTTACGCGAGATGTCGAAAAAGATAATCCGCTGCGTTTTGAACACGATCACGTGTCTGACGCCATCGCCGAAGAAACAGAAGACAGGCGAGAGCGTAAACGAGAAAACGAATTTGCCGCGAAACGACATTTTGATCGAGAACGCCGCGAACAAACTCTCGATCGCAACTGAGGTATGACTACAAATGTTTTCGTTTTTTTTTTTTTTTATTTTTGTATAAAAAGAAATATAATAATCTGTTAATTTATCAATAAATTTATATTTATTATTTTTATTAATTTACACTGTGGTTACGCTCTGTAAAATAGTTAAATATAATACTACGATTTTTCGATTTCGTCAAATTATTCAACGTATTTTCTGAAAAGAGTCTAAAATCATTGGATAATTGAAGTGTAAGAATTGCGAGTGTTTACAACGCGGTTCGTATTACGGCGCGAGACTGAATATTTGTTGAGACCGCTCGAGAGATATCGGTACACAAGACCTTGTGTATCGATAACCCATCGAAAGTATCGGGTATGATGCACTCTATGCGCTCTCTCAAGGGTTAAGGCCCGCGCGCCACACGACGCGACGCGATGCATGAGTTCCACGGATGACTCACTGCCAAAAGCGAGAGAGAGAGAGATTCCACACACGCCCAGAGCTGTCTTCTTCGTTTCTCTCTTACCGCCGACATCCGGAACCGACAACGCTTCGACGGTCCTCGCATTCCTGCTCTCGATTGTCCTGAATTGAGAGGGTGCATTCCTGAAACCTTAACCGAACCGCGCGCGCGCGGAATGCGGCAACTGTCGGAATCGAAACGCGCGCACGCCGCCCGTTCGACATTTGACTCGCAAATGAAATTTTCATAAAAGCGAAGTTTTTTGCGCGACGGTTTTCTTTTTTGTGCGTGCGTGTGTATATTTTTTTATAGCAATCCAGACGGAACAATTTCGCGGCGATTGCGAATCTCTCTCCGACTTCATTTGCAATTCCCGCGAATTTAGATTCAATCGTGACAAATAAAGTTTTTCTACTCGTCGACAAAAACTCTATTGTTTTACAAACTTGGCATGTAAACAATCGATAGCAAATTAAATGTAAGAATTGAAAACACACTTAAGAAAAATGATTATAAAATTTCGTCGAGAATTTTGACTTTCGAAATAACCGTAGTGAAGTTTAATGCACCCCGCGTATCGTAATATCTCGTCTCGGTTCTTGTGCAGCGGCTCTCGAGGTATCCCATCGCGAGACCGTGAAATATCCATCGTGTGTCGGCAGTAAAGTATCGCGATGTATCATGCGGAGATAATAAACGGCCCCCGAATGTCGCAGTCAACTGCTGTTGGGACGGTTTAATTCAATTCTACGCTTCGCAAATATTAATCGCGCGCGCGATTAAAGTTTTAATGCGTGTACATCTTTTCGTCGCTAAACTAATAAATTGCAAAATTATTTAAAACTTGTTCGAGTGGCATTTAAAAATTATCACGTCAAGATTCCTTAGTATTTAATTATGAAATTTATCATACGTTCGTTGATATTCAATTAAAATTATTTGTTTTATTTTTTTCTTTTTCTCTACCTCTTTCTTTCTCTCTTTTTCTCTCTGTTTTTTTAAATTAAATCCGTTTGATTGTGTCCTCGCTCTTCTATTTGATGGACAAAATGTTTAGTGATTGCGGCTGCGGAAGAAGCGACTGCGCGTCTTGACTGAACAGATCATTCTCGTGAAACGCTAACAAGAAAATTTCGCATGTGTCCGCGAGAGGAACCGAGAGCAGAAAAAGGAGTCGAGAGGCCGATGCCTTTGCATGATGTAACCGCGACGGCGGTCCCGAAGTGACTGCCCTTGGTACTTCTTCTTTTTTTTTCTTCGCGAAGGATGATGATCTCGATTACATCTGGCCTCGTGAACCTCCTGTTTCTCTTCTTCCTTATATCTCCCCCTCGTCGTCGTCGTCGTCGTCGTCTCGCTCTTTTTATTACTCGTTGTTGTCGAAACCAAGCTCGTGATTGATGGTTTTGTGCTTGCGTTGTACATTGTACAAGAGTCGCTCGGATACGTCGATATACCGTTAACTTATCGTCTGCATTGTCGGGTTTTAAAACGTGCGAACGCTCCGTGATCTGTTGTTGCTCCAACAACGGTGCAAGTAGTTTCACTACGCGCCTCTTAGAATATACATGTATATATATATAGTGGTTCTCATATCCTCTTTGTTCGGCGTGTACAATAGCATTTGCCGCGCCGAGAGACCGCTGATGCAATCCTCTCCTTATTTCACAAATGCTTATGTCATCGAGTACATGTGCTCCAAATCAAAATGGCAAATATTGCAGTAACGTTTCGCATCTCCGAGCGCACATTCGTACATTTTCGAGTAATTTTTGTAACTGTGTTACAGCTGAGATGCTAAGTAACAATTGTGTTTTATTAAAATTTATTACAAAAATACACGAGACAATGAGGAAAAGAGTGGCATTTAAAAAGAGCTGAAACATACTATAATTCCAAGAAGAAGAAGTTTCTCCGTCGTAAATAAGACAATAAGATCCCATGTTTTATCGTTGCGAGAAGTCTGTTTAGAAGTCTATTCGCATGCATTCCGATCTCTCGATGCGGCGAGAGACCGATGTATATTATTCCGCGGGATCGTTCAAGAAGCCATAAAATGGTCTTTCGCGCGCGCGACCGGCTGTTTTTCAGCGCGTCTGGCCGATGTGAAGATCGTCACACTCCGGCCGCTGGAAAACAAGGCGGTTTAGCTTCGCCCATTACGGGACGTAAATGTGGCCGGCGACGACGAGATGAGCGTCGTCGCGGTGGGACTGGTCGGTCGTGCCGGGTTCGTCGTCCTAGATCCATTTTTCCCTCGGCGCATCAGCTCTCGGCTTACAGGCCGAGCTCCGTGGAAGGTAAGGCGATGTGGCGAAGAGGATGTGCGCGCTACATCTGTCTCTCGTATTAATTGACAACAACGTGTACGTGCACGACGCGCGCCAACGTCGATTCGAAGGCTCGTTAACTCGGCGAACGTTCGCGCGCTGCCGATTTTGCACGCGTGCGCAAACATTTGTTCATTGCCCGCGGATAGAGATGCCTCGTTGCTCCGAATATTCGTTGCGCAATGAGCACGCAGAAACGAATTAATATCACAACGTGATTACAGTTTGCGAAAATTAGACGCACCTAATTTCGCGGTTAATTACGCGTTTCGTCGAATCCGCGCGGTTGTAATCGTGATTACAATTCGCGATTGCAAGTTCGCTGTGCGAGCGTCGCGTTATTAACTCAATTTGTTTGTAAGATACATATAAATCAAGGTGTAGCGAGGAGCCGATACGCGATATTCGCTGTAATGCGCCGCCATAAAGGTTTTGATGAAGTAATCCCGAGCATGTAAGTGAGTAATATAACAGTGCACGCGAGAGAGATTCCGTCAGATATTATCGTTAGAGCGCAAAGAACGAGCTCTAGATCCCGCTGCGCAATATCGAGACTCCGCGCTTCTTAGCGCAGAGAGAGAGAGTTTTTAGAGGATGGGAACACACACAGTGCGCGAGATAGCGCGGCGCGATTAATTGTCGTTCCCCGCGCGCGTCAGAATGATGTACCGAACTTATCTCGTCCGTAGGGGAGTAACGCTACTACTTCGAAGTGCACTTTGCCGATAAACGCCGCGCATTCGTCATTACGGCGGTCTCCTCCCGCTCTTCTTTATCGCGCACAATAATCATTATCCGTTGCGGTCGAGCGCCGTTTTCTTTTTCACGAAGAAACGCATTTGATGCGCCACCGACTTTATGGCGTGCCATTGTGCAGAGCGTATTGCGCACGATTTAATATACATCGTGCACGCCCGTGTGCTGCGCGCACGGTCGGGGATATTAGAAACATCTATCACCTCCTCACCGTATCGAATCCTCGTGTAAATGTCAACGTAACTTCGGAGATGCTATTAAGTTAATATTGATGGAAATTTATAAAAACAATCTCTACAATATTTTATGTAAATTACACAAAATTTCTCTCTCTTTTTTTGTTTAATTTTTATTTTTATTTATATTTCTATTGTTTATTTTATTTTCACTTATTTTTATTTTTTATATGTACTCAATTTTCATATGTCTTCTTTTGTTTATTATTTTTAAAATATTTTAATTAATGTTATTTTGCTAATGTTTTGCGCTTGATTTTTTTATACACATCTAAGAAATAAAGCTATATCATATCTCTGTGCAAATTCAAGAACTCTTTCTGTCTCTTCGTAATAATATTACAAAACAATCGACCTCGCGTTCTTTGTTCTCCGCCGCGCCGTTTGTCCCAAGAATTGTGCATCTCGCTGGATGGATCTTCTCGTCTCGTGATGTGTGCGCGCATCGTCATGCGGCGGTGGTACGTCGTCGTCAGTGAGACGGAGCGCATAATTAGTCGGTATGCGAAATGCCCGACGTCCTTGAATTTGCACATGCATATGCATGCCGCACCGGCGAACGTGTCGAACCGACTTCTAGAACCAGTCGCCACTCGATTTCCGATTCCCTGTATCGAGTAATGCAATATATTACGTCGGGATTCTCGTTACATCTCGTTTAAAAAGACACGAGAGGTGTTCAACTCGCGATACTTGTTCCGTGTACTTGCAGTATATCGCGAAGAACAACGAGAGCTTCTCTTCACATCCGGGTTGGTTAGGTTCACATTCTGACCGGTTAGGTTCACATCCTGACCAATCGAGATCGCTTAATTTTTATATATGTGTTTTTGTATGAGGGATAGGCTAACTTAAGAGACATTTCATCAGTGACTTTTTATCGTGTGATTTATGCTTGCGAATAGAATTGCACACCGGCTTTAATGCGAAAAGTAGAAAAACCAGATCGTACTAACGTAAGCGTCTAAAAAAAAAAAAAAAAAAAATCTAGCGCACCCACCCGAGAGGAATTCTGTCGGTGTACGCACGCGATATACATATATTCCGCTTCCTTCTTCGCCTATTATACCACATACACCCGAGTCAGACGCAGTTTACGCCGCAACATAATTTGCCGCTTTGCATGTTTTCCACGGCGCGCACAATGGCAGAATTATAATTTTTAATTACGTAAATTTGAATCGCATTACGCCAATTAATCCGCCGCGGCCGGACGCTCCGCTTCGATGCGCCCGCATCAGAAAGGTTGCGTTACAAGCGTGCACAGAGTTATTACAACCGTGTAGACGGAGAGGTAAAATCGGAGGGAGGAAAAAATACAGATTTCGTAATCAGTCGCGGTCTGCGTTACGCGCGCGCTCTCTTCGTGCGTTATTTTACAACTGCGCGATTTGTTATCGCGTGTTTTATTTATGAATGTTTACACGTAAATCTGCTACTGGAAAACCTTGCAACAACATCAGCACGCACTTATAACTCGCAGTTCTCTGCTAAAATAATTCAATGTTTAATCTTTCATATAAATCGACAATTTAATAAATTGCAATTTATATCGAAATATACATCAAAATTTTTTCGATAAAAGGAGCGGTCTTTTTACAAAATCTCGAAAAAACATATATACGTAATATATATATCTCGGCTGATAAGAGATCGCGTGTGTCACAGCGAGTGTTAATCACGTAATTAGGTCTGAATAATTAAAACGCGTTACGCAATTAAACTCTGAAATATTGTATTCATTAATTTAAACTCCTCTTCCGAAGGAAGTTTGATAACCTTCGCTAAAATCCCCGCTGCTGCAGAAAACTGCAGTCGCATTGTTCGACGATTAAGTCTGAGATTGATGAGCTCTCTGCGCGCGAGTGACTGCGTCACAATTAAAAGGCTCTCAGCCGCTGCTCTCAATTGTTTATTGCCCGGTTCCACATCGCGCCTCGTACTCATCGCGCGCGATTTTAATCTCTGCGCGAAAGGAAGTTCCGAAGAGGAAGAAAGAGACGCGAGCAGCACACATATTTGTTCTCTTCAGGAACCAATTAACGTCTATTCTCATCCGCCGTAATCCAGTCGCGAGTTTCTTGACAACAGGATATTTTCTCGTTATCCCCAGAGAGATTTTCACGCGCTCGGGAAAATTCTCTCGAAAATTTCTGCAGAAGCAGCGAACTTGTTTTCGCGGCGCGCCGCGGAGAGAGGAAAAAAAGGGGAGTTTTTCAGGCGTATTAGGGGGTATTAATGGATATTACGTCGACGAAGAAAGGCAAGGCGCGCGCGTATGTACGCCGCTCGCTGACCTGGCAAAAACCGGCCGCGAAATTAATGTTCGCCGCTCGCGCGCGCGCGCTCTAGGAATTTCTTTCTCACCAGAAACTCGTCGGAGACGCGCGCACTGGTGCTAGTCATATGGTTGAAGGTTTTTTTTTTGCAAATATGTGTCAAAAGTTTCGGCCATCACACACATATCGAACACATGTCGCTTGAACGAATCGAGATGTACAGATTTGCAAATAGTCAATGATTCAACGTTTTAATTATTTTGTTATAGTGTAGAGATGAAATTGTATGTAAAACTAATGAGACAAAACACAAACAAAGTAGATAGCCCCAATAATTGAAAATAAATAAATAATGACTTTCCCAACGCGTGTAAGAAACATAATTTTCTTTCGGCCGGAAACTGACGGATAAAAAATTTTCCACGGCAACCGGAAAATTGTAAATGGTGTGAGTTAGGAGTAAAGCAATATTCCATATACGCTACGTCTTTATACGTGCGTTTACGCTCCATGTACTTGGGAGAAAAAAAATGTGCAAATGCTTTTTCTCACCGCGGTGAAAACTCGTGTAATTACGAAAAAAATTCTATCGCTCAGCCTTTTCGCCGCATCCTGTAACAAACAGCGTAAAGTTACATGCGCGTAAGAGCGCGCCGTGAAAAGATTCCAGAAAAAAAAAAACAGAACACACGCACACACATTAAAAGAGAAATAAAAGTAACTTCTGTACTGCCATTTGCAAATTTTCAAAGTTCTAATTATTCCGCTTATTAAACACCGCGATATATCGTGTCTTTGAGGGAACAGGAATTATTCCTGTCGACCGCTCCTATAGCAAATCCGAGAAACACTAATATCCCGTGTAATCTGACATCCGCGTTTAGGATTACAAACGAAGAATGCAATTTACGAATGTATTCTTAAGCGGACGATACGCGCTCTCGTAGATCGCGGCCAGAACGTACAGTGCGTGCATTTACATAACTAGTTCGGATCATCGGCAATGCGTTCCATTGCACATATGCACACACACGTACACACAATGCTTAAGAAATTGTGAGATAACTGTGCACTTGTATTATCGAGAAATATGTGCGAAAAGACGTTACGGCGTCGCTCGCGATTTCTTCATTGAATATATCGCACTTGCGTTTCCCATCGCACGGCGCAAGGCATCCATGTCATGAATTAATTATTAATTACTTGCTGCGTATACACAAAGAAAATAAAGATCGAAAGCTTTACGATCGTTGGGCAATATTCACCCATCTACTTTTCAAGATATCATCAGCGCTCGATTACGTTGCGCTCGACGCAACGCAACGCGGTGTAATCTTGCGAAAATTTGTTTCGAAGACAATGAGATGATTTTTTTGCATGAAACTTTCGCAAACTTTCTCTGCTACATTAATACAAAACTATAATATTTGTTTAAATAATTTTAATGAGTAAGATGAGGTGTTGTAAAAGTTATTTTTTATAAGAGATACAAAATTCAGAGTTAACTTTGTTTTGTATTGCAACGATACAAATACCGAAGTTCTCTCTCCGCTCCTTGCGCAGAAAAATGACAGTAAAGTTACAATACATTTGGTTCCGCTCGGGGAAACCTGATGGTGTACGAGCGGACCATCCGTGAAACCTATCGAAGCGGACATCCGATCGAGAGAGAAAGAGAGGAGAGAGAATGAGACCGCGATGGACGGATGCCGGGCGATCCACCTGTGCGTTGTACTTGCGACGATGCGAGAACATCGCCACGCGGGTCACACGCATTCTCTCACTCATCGTCGTCGTCGAGACGCGCCTTCTGCGGTTGCACGCACCGCGAGCATTCCCACAGTGCGTACGTACGTAATACGCGCGGAAAAGTCGTCGCGTCAGGGTACGACTCGATTTCGCGACGACGACACGCTCGCTGATCGCCAACGGAGGAATTCGATACAGCGGCGGCACCGGGATCACTGTTTGCTGGGATTTCTTCGTGGCAAACCGAGCGTAAGAAATTCCTGAAAGCAGTTTTGTACACCGTCGTTTGTCTGTGTGTGTGTGTACGCGGATGAAACAAATTACCACTTTCGTGATTGCGTTAATCCTCGAAATTCCGTTATTTCTCAGAACACTGATTTCTGAAGGCCGCGCTCGCACAATGCTTCCCATTAATAATCCGTCTGTTAAATTTCGCATTTCAGTCTCTCTTCTTTTTTTATTCCTTCGAATCTTTGATGAAGAGATTTCTGAGCGTGCAACTTAAAAAACAAAATCTCATTGTACGATACGTTCTGCTAATGGAGGAGGGTCAACGCGCTAAATAGCAGCTCGTAAATAATCACGATCATTCCGCGTTAAATGAGCACGCGGATCTTCTCTCTCTCGGGTTTCTACGTTGATATCTCGCATCAGGCTTCCTCTTGTCAAAGAGCCTGTTCGATTACACCGCGAGCATTCGTCGTCGTGATCGCAGTTAGCGACGACGAGTCACCCATCCACCCACTCCGCTCGCATATGACGACCGTCCGCGACGACCGGTTATCGAGACATCGAGAGCTTCTCGGTAGTTCGAAGGTGGTCTTGCCCTTATCTCCGCGAGAAGAGAGCGGCCGGGACGTGCAACCGTCGCCTGTCGTTCTTTCTCTCTTTCTCTTTCTCGTCGCGAGACTCTGGCCGTGACTTTGTCGGCGAAACCTTCCCGACGGGGATTACGTCCGCGCGGATAAAGTGCATGAGATGCGCACGGATGCGCTGATCGGTCCATTTGCGCCGTCGATTGCCGATGTGAAACGGCAAGTTATGAATTTTGTGTTACGCTCTTTCTGCACTTTCTCCGGCGTTTTACCGTGGAAACCGGAATTTTCACACAGCCGTGAATGTATAAATTTTGTTTTTCAATCTTGTAATTTTAGTTTTTTATTTCAAAGCCATCTTTTACGAAATAATAATGAAAGAGTATCTTTTTTTTTTCATACAATATTGTTTTTTCAACACGTGGATGATAAACTGCGCTGCAATTATTCTTCATTTCTTGAGAATCATCTCGTTCTCATTGCGTCTTCGCGATTGCGTTGTCCGATTACGGGAATTGTCACGTAAATCATCGCGTACAAGGCTGTCGATCGCGCACGTTAGAGGAAGCGCGCACCGAACAGCTGTTGGCCTGGAATAAAGACGAGACGGAGCATGTGAGCTCTGATTACGCGTGTTTACGCGCCGGTGCGACATGAATCTCTCATACCGGTATTCTTAAATGTCCAGTCATCGTCTGATTCGCGCAATTCACCATTACACGAGCTGTGAAACAGCGAACGCATAATTGCAAAATTCGCATTTTTTATTATAATTTTTTTTTTTTTACCTTGTCTATGAGTGTGTCTCTTGATACCAAAAGTTAACACGTACATGTCAGCTTTTTTTCACGCGTAACAATCGGTACCTATTACATTTTTATCCGATGCGAAGTACGAGCGATTGTGAGTCAGCGGATTATAATAATCGCGCTCGTATAATCGCGGCACACACGCGCGTACGCGGTTGTTTACAACAAACGTAACTATTTCCTTCCGGCGGAACGAAGCTCGCGGACACGGTTGTCCTTGGCGAGACGAGCGGCTCGATGAGTCACCACGACTTGACCGTGGGATTTGGTCTCTAGTTTCTCCATTATCACTTCTTGTGTTCGCAGAATTTCGCGCGCTTCTTTTGCCGCGCTCATTAAACCGCGCGCGTTTGTTCGTTACATTATTCGATGATACTGTAATGCGTTACTCTCGCACTTGTTTCTCTTTTTAAACTTCTTATCAAAATTTAGACTTCCAAGTATTTTCGTGTACGTTCGTGTACGTTGTCGTTAAAATCTAAGTGTAAGAAAGTCGCGCCAAGAGACGCGAAGTTGACGCGCAAAGAGAAAAGCGCGACATAATGTAGTACAAACTTGCCTTGAAATAGAGACCCGCATTATGCAGGTCGTGGCTACTTGTTTTTCTCGCGGTATTCTCTCGCACACCCACGTCTTTGCGAGACAGCGAATCTACGGAGACGCATCTCCGTGTTTTACGACCTCCCGTGTGTACACGCGACTCTTGTTGTTCCATCGAAAGATGCGATCGGCATCTATAATGCGTGAATATTGAGTTTGCGATGAAAAGTGTGTGAAAGAAAAATATAAACCTATGTTGTACCGATCAACTTTATTTCATGTTTTCTTTTTTTTTTTTCGATTACCCGCTTTTGTTATATTTGTTGTATTTTTTATCAATTTTTTATTGACGTGTAAATAGAATATAAAAAAAAGATATTCACACATTTAAACACACGTCATATTGTGTGAAATTATCGGACGTACATAAGACGACGATGTTAGAAAAGCTTATCGTAAGAAAAATTAAACTGATCGCACGTACGTATTTCTCCGTCCGTCACGGTTAGATTCGGCATGTGCGATAATACGCGCATGTATTGAAGATTAATACTTGCGATGTGCGTGTGCGCACATTCCTGACTAGGCAAACGTCTCGGTTTCTCTGTCGTGCGCATCCGGCGCATACGAAACTACGGCGCGAGGAGGAGTGTGAGCGAGTGCAGTAAAGAGACGTGCGGAATGCGCGGAATGCAACAGGGGAAAGGAGGGGGGAGCTGCCTGCGTCCCCTCCCAATGATCCGGGGCTGCTCTCAGCACCGAACACCTTCGGGGTACGTGTTTTTTTTTTTTTTTTTTTTTGTCGAATAACGCATTGCACGCAAACGGTATTTAATTAGAAGTGATATCCGAGACCCGCAACTCTGATTGCCGAAGCCAATCAAAATGAAACTCCTCGGGAACAGTTGAAAAACTGCTGAATCCAGTCAGCGTCGCACTCGCGTCTACACGATCAGAGAGTTAATTAATTAACTTTTACATAAGTATAATAAATTTTCATATAAATATAGATCAGAGAAAGAAAGAGAGAAAATAAGCAATTAAAACTGATCAACAAAGCTGAAACTTCTGACAAAATCAATCTGTCAGGAACTGTATAGGACCGTAAGTGCAAATGCAAAGCACTAAGAACGTCGAAACTATCAAGTTTTAATAGTGCGGTCGCTCGGTGCGACAACTTTGCGTACCGAGCTATTGCGAACAGGTTTGTCAAAGTTGAACAATGTAACCTGAACTGTCAAGCCAGCTGCTGCCAACGGACATGCGAAGCGCACGCGTTGTTGGCGGATATGCGTGTTCGTTCAGAATAATGCAATATTCGGTCGCTCGACACGTAATACCGATCTCGCGTGCAACAATTCCGGACGGTTCGAAAGCGGGAGGAAAGGGTTACAACAATATGATCGCGACTCCATTCACCGGATACGTTCATTTGGCCGGGACCGGTACGTATGCGCGACTAATTCGGGTCCGGTCGAGCGATTGCGGACGTAGAAGCAACGGCAGGTGCATCCGACGCAAGCAGAGTTTCCGTGTTGCGTAGGAGAGCGTGTGTATGCGTAAACCATACATCGCGCCGACAATAAGCGGCGCGCTCTTCGAGGATCGGGAACGAGGCTAATTAACGCTCTCTGCTGCGGAAGCTTTGAAAGAGAGAGAGAGAAAGAGCGGGAGAGAGTCAGACGGCGCCAACGCGAATACCAACCAGAAGCTGACGCAGAGAAGAGATCGTCGTGATTGTGACTTCCCTTTTGCGAGTTCAATTGGAGGGCGGAGAGACAAACCTCCTTGCGTCTTTAATTTTGCTCGAGTCAAAAATGCAATTTAAAGCACGTGTAAATTTGTATCAAATACAAATTTCTACATAATGCAAAAAACGCGCGTTGAATTGTAGCAAAGATATTAAACTACGTTTAAAAAATCATTGTTTTAAAACAAAATAATGATATAAATTAAAAAGTGAGAAAAAAGATCGTAGCAAAACTACGGAATTAGGAAACTTAATTAATTTTTATTATCGCGCACATTATTCTCATGAGAGAACAACAAAAGTCACTTAGATATATTAGATTAAAGAAGGGAAAAAAGTCGAGCTGCTGGTTTTTTAATACAACTTTATTCGTTTTATTATTAAAATGACATAAGAGAGGAATAAAAAAAAAACATAATTTTGTTACGAGTCTAATAGCGACGGTGACTAGCAGGATCGAGGAGTGTTCCTTCGCAACTTTTAATCTATCCTACCTTTTTACTCTCTTCCCGTCGACCTTGCTATCGTAATTAAGGGCCAATTTCATTAAGAGGAAAAGACACGACGAAAAAAACACAGAGTCGCCAACGGCGCAAGAGCCACTTCGTAGGATGATTGAACTTGTCGCGCGAATATGTAGAACTCTTGGGGGAATTTACTTTCTCTGTGTGTGTGTGTGTGTATGTGTAATTTGCGCGCGTATTTATGTAGATGCATTTACGTGTTGAGCGAAAGACGCACAACTGCGAAAGGCTCGACGTCTCTAATTAGTCGTCCTAGTTCGCGCTTGTTTAAAGACACTTAAGATTATTTCTACTTAAGCCGCGTGGCGAATGACTACGCTGTTACACAAAAAAAATTACGTGTCGTATTTCGCGATGAAAACGAACTTGCAACATTCTCCCGCTATCTGGTAGTAACATATCGTAAATCACATTGTATTTCTCATGTGTTTCTTCTGCTTGCAGAATGAAGAGATGATCGCAAGTCTGCCAATCAACGGCGGCGGCAGCGGAGGGCCGGTGAGCCGCGTGGGTCGTGGATTGGCCTTACACAGGTCCAACTCCAGCTTGGAGCTTCCTCACAGTCCGGATCCCGCATCTCGGGTGCCAGAAACGCCTCTTAGGAGGGAGTATGGATCTCACGGTAAGTGTTTGGAATTTCGCGTTTATTTTTTACGATTTAAAAACTGGTACATTGTTGACAATCAATCGCGTAGGGAGCATCGACATAGTGGCGCAGTCCATCACGACCGGCGAGAATTTCTTCTCTATGCTGCAAGACTTCCGGCCGCCGGAGCAACGCGGTGCTGTCGCTGGCGATTATCTGCGTCGTGTTCATCAGCAGGACGGAGTTACCGGTCAACAGCTCGACGACATCGACGGCGGCGCGAATGGTGCCGGTTCCAGTCCGAAGCAACGGCTGAAGCTGAACAGACTGTGGGGCGGTAAGCCGCCACGAACGATGGAGGAGTCGTGCACCAGCCCGGTGGCGTCGGCCGACGTGGAGGAACGACATCGAAGACGAGCGTTTGCCCACTACGACTGTCAGTCGTTGACGGCGAATCTGAGCTATGCCGCGAGGCTTAGGGGAATTCTTTTGGCCAAGAGAAGAAACACGGCCACCGGAGCGTCCGCCGCTAGCGCTCTGAGAGCCGCCACTCCCGACGAGACTCCCGAAGATGATGCCGGCGATGGAAAGGGTATGTTTTTCGAAAAAGAACCGCTCCGTGTGAAACAAGTCTATCGCATAATGTATCGTTTATCAAATGTTTTCTTACCGATTTCAGGTAATGACCTGCTGGAGCCGTGTCCCTTCTTTCGCAACGAAATCGGTGGCGAGGGGGAACGCGAGGTCGGTCTTACTCGCTTTTCTCAGGGCAATGGGATTCATCGGCCATCGTTGTCTTACGGAGTGTCTGTCTTGGAACCGCTACCCGGCGAGACCATGTGGAAGCATACTTGTCCACTACAAAAGCGACCGCTGCCGATCGAGAGTGTCGACGAGGGAGCTTACTATTACCGGCGATATTTTCTCGGTAAGTAAACAAAGAAAAATCTAATTTCCTCACGAGAAAAACGCAAAATCTTTTTTCTGTCGCAGGACGAGAGCATCAAAATTGGTTTGGCATGGACCCGCAACTGGGACCAGTGGCCATCAGCATCCGCAAAGATGTCAATCAGTACCGCGTGATCGTGCGCACGTCGGAGTTGCTGACGTTGCGGGGCTCGGTACCGGAGGAGGCTCTCGGCATCAGGCCGCAGGGCCGACAACCCACGAGGGAGCTTCTTGAACTGATCGCGCCAGAAGTGCAACTGAGCTGCCTGAGGCTCGGCACGCCTGCCGCCGAGGACGCGCTGACCAAACTGGACGAGCAAATGCTGTCGAACACATACAAAGTTGGCGTCCTGTACTGCCGAGCCGGTCAGAGGACCGAGGAGGAAATGTACAACAATCAGCACGCCGGACCGGCTTTTTTGGAGTTCCTGGACACTATCGGTATTCTTTGTTCATTTATTTAACTTTTACTTTCTAAAGTCGCTTGTTCCTTTTCTACGAACGTCGCGTTATAAAAAAAAATTGTTCTGATTTATAATGTTTCTCGCGTGTAATTTGTTTTATTAGAAAGGAAATGAAGGAAGTATCTCTCTCTTTACAGTTAGAAAGTTTTTGCAATTAACACGTTTAGCGAGTCGGAAAATTTCATCGAAAATCGATAAAAATCATTTCTCATAGATACTACAACTTAAATTAAAAAAAAAAAAAAAAAAAAAAAAAAGCAGGTGTTGCAATGCCGGTTCGAGAGTCACTTTATTGTCGATTAATCGATTCAATGTTGCGGAATAATGTTGCTCGGCGCTCTTCGCGGTGCTAATCATCCGCGAATGTGTGCACGTAATTTCGCGGTTGTTACGTGGTGAACTCTGCGAATCATCGCGTTTACGATCACCTTAGTTATCCTTATTAACTAAGTTGCTGTCGCTTTCTAAAATAGAAACGCGCGTCCTGCTTTTGTTTCCTCCTGAGCGTCGCGTCGTTGCGTTTTGCGTTGTTTTTCACGCAGGCCGGATGATGAATCCTGCGAGCGAAATTACCAACGACACGTTTTTGCATGATTCTAAACAGGAATAAAACAAACGAAAGATTAATTCAGAGAGATTGATAATATATGTTCTCGCTTATTAAACCTGTTTCGATGCAATCAACAGGTTACAGTGTGTATCTTATCATTTTACTTTCCATTTTTTTCTCGAGTATATAATCGCGTAATCGCAAAAAAATTATCGACAAAAATATTCTCTTAACGTGACGATTTCGAGTAAAAACCGCGAAAAAAACGCGGTCGATGATGTTGCTCGGTATAGATGCGCTCAGAGAACGAGACTCAGGACACATCGAGGAGAGTAACGAGATTCTTTCCGCTGCGCGCACCGAAGGCAATTGAGATAATTGCATGTTTCCACGACAGGCCAAAGAATAAGACTGCGAGGATTCGAGGGCTACAAGGCTGGACTGGACACCAAAAACGACTCGACGGGTATGCACGCGGTAGTAGCGACGCATCGCGGTGCGGAAGTCACCTTTCACGTGTCTACCATGCTACCTTTCACGCCTAACAACCGGCAGCAGTTGCTGAGGAAGAGACACATCGGAAACGACATAGTAACGATAGTTTTTCAGGTACAGTTCCCGTTTTGTATATCGCGAATCAAATCAAGGTGATTGCGCAATTGTGTAATAATTACCTCGTTACGTCGCGACAAAACGCGGATATGACACACCGTTCTTGCATCGCGCGCTTTAAATTTATTATGCGGCTTATTCATCAGGAGCGAGGTGAGATATCGCAGCCGAGTGATTCATTTTATCGGACATTTTATTGCCGTCGCATCGAGGTCAGAATAATCGCGTATGTCACGTACTTACGTCAGAAATTTGAAAAACAATTCATCTCATATTATGCAATAGAATTAATTGTTACAAATAAATAGATTTTCTCTTATATATTTTACAAGATTTTATATGATTGCATGGGTCTTTAGGAACCCGGCGCGTTGCCGTTCAGCCCGCGAAGAATACGTTCACATTTCCAACACGTATTCATCATTGTGCGGGTCATAAATCCCTGCACCGACAACACGCAGTACAGCGTGGCAGTGTCCAGAAGCAAAGAAGTGCCCATTTTTGGCCCGCCTGTTCCGCAAGGCGCTACATTCACGAAGGGAAAGACTTTCGCGGACTTTATTCTGGCCAAGGTCATAAACGCCGAAAACGCAGCTCACTGGTGAGATTGCTTTTTTTTTTTTTGATTTTACATATCGATGAAATTAGTCGGACCGAATTATATGTGTGTGTGTGTATATATTTTTCAGGTCTGAAAAATTTGCTACAATGGCTACAAGAACGAGACAAGAATATTTGAAGGATCTAGCTACGACCCCGACTTACATTACCACCACAGTCGTCGACACCGGTCAGAAATTCTGTACGTTGCACTTACAACAAATTTTATATTTATAGTTTCTCTTAATTAGTTTCTCTTATCAGTTTCTTTTGTTAAATATATGTAACAAATTTATGAGATTCTTATAGTTTCTTTTTGTTTTGCAAAATAGCAATGCTCTCCTTCAGCAGTAAGAAGAAGACCACGGTACGACCCAGACTTTCTTGCGACGCGTCGCAGCACGGTGCGATCTGCTGGCAAGTTATACTCGAGGACAGCAATCAGAACACGGACTGTTACTTGGGTATAAGCATAGACAGCATTGTGCTGATCGAGGAACACTCGAGACAGATAGTATTTGTTACTCCCTGCGTGAGCGTGCTCGGGTGGCACGCTCAAACAAATAGGTAATTATTTCCGAGTGTTTTAAAAAGGATCGAATAATTAGTACCTTTACACGCGGATAACTATTATTCTCTAGAATTTAGAGTTGTTTTTAAATATTATTGAGAAAACACTTAAAATAAACTTTTAATCGCGACAACCTCTTATTAAGTCGCTTGTTAGAGCAACAACCGCCCATTATTGCATTATTCGCAACCAGTTTATCGTAAGAACGTTCGCGAATTGATCGGAAATCGAACGACTAATTGCGACCTTAACGTTTTTTTCCCCCGCTTTGCGCTTCAGTTTGAGATTGTATCATCATCAAGGCGAGTGCATTACCATACACGTACGCGGTGATTACGGCGAGAGGGACGAGTTAATGGAAATTGTGGCTCGGCTGCGCGCCGTAACTCAAGGCGCACCGGCCTCGGAGTTATCGTTGAAGAGAAACAGTCTGGGACAATTGGGCTTTCACGTTCAGCCGGACGGTGTTGTGACTCAAGTCGAAAGTATGGGCCTCTCGTGGCAGGCTGGTCTGAGGCAGGCCTCCAGACTGGTCGAGATCTGTAAGGTGGCTGTGTCGACCTTGAGTCACGATCAGATGGTTGATCTACTAAAAACCAGCGCCCAGGTTACCATCACCGTGATACCACCGACCAACGAAGGAAATCCAAGAAGGTATGGGATCCTAAAACTTTGCCTCTTTCTTTTTAACTACTTTATTTATTTAATTATTTAATAAATTAAAAGAGTAAATTAATTTAACATTTTCTTTTGTCGTTTTTTTTAAATAAAATCGAATCGACAGATCGTTTTTAAAATTTTATTTAAAAAAAAGTTTTTTGATACAATAATTCGATTTAATAAACTAATTAAATACACAATATAATTAAACTAAGATAATAAATAAATGTTTCTTTCTCCATACGATAGAGGCTGCACGTTGCAAAACTGCCATTATCTATCGAACAATTACGAGGGGGATTACGAGAATGTAACGAGCGCGGACAATACACCGAGCCAACAAACGGCGATGTCGCACCAACGACGATACGATCGATCGTTCAGCCCGCCGCGATCGAGCAACAGCTCCGGGTACGGTACTGGATCGAGCTCTAGATCGTTCAACGATCCACGGTTTCCGTTGGAGGGTACAATGACTAGCAGCAGTAGTGGACACAGTAGTGCTGATGATCGTTGGTGAGTGATTAACAGCGAGAGCAAATTAATTCTCACAATTCGTCGCGGTAACGTTTGTTAAACCAAAGCGTAAACTGTAGATCGTTGAACGTGTATATAATTTATATATCGATTCATGATTAATGTTGACGTTCAATGAAAAAAAAAAAAAACGAAAACACAGCGCTTTTTGTTTTAGGTATGAACTTCTAGAGTCACAGGATCAAGATGGAAATCATCGCGCGAACGGCACGCCGCCTCCGTTACCGGCGCGACAGAACTACCAAGTCGTGACACCTAGCAAATCCGGTCAGAAGAAAGACAAGTCTCATTATGCGAGCGCCAAGCAACTCGCGGACAGTTCGAAGCATCGCGACCACGGTCATGAACACTACACGAAAGAAATTAATTACGTATCGTCGAAAATGCTGCAGGAAAACGCGCGACACGAGAATTATCAGCGACAATTGGACAACGCGCATCGCGGTCCGGACCACGTTACGACAAATTATGTTAAGTTACAGAAAGAGCGTTACGAGATCAAGCAGGAGAATCTGTACGCGTCTCAGAGAGAACTTCACAAGAACGACGCGCAACACCACGGGGGTGGTCACCAGAAGCTGAGCGCATCGAATTCACTGCCACTGGCGCACAACGCCGTTTACAGTCTGCCAAAATCGGGCAGCAATAACAATCTCGGTAGGTACAACGAATACGAGCAGTGCGGTAAATACGATTACGAGACGCCTACGAAACCGGACAGAAGTTCCAAATACGAGATACAAGAGGAGAAAATGATGGAACGACTGTCGGCCAAGTACGAACACGATGCGCGGAATCATCCCGCGAAGAGGATCGGCTACGACTATTCGGAGGACATTTACGAGAGAAGGAATAGCAAGTATGATATAGAATTGGCTAAGTACGATATGGAATGTCAGCACGTTAGCAACGAGAGGAAACGCAGCAACGACAGCAACTGCGAGCACAATCGGGAGTCCATTAAATACGAGATACCGCACGACTTCAAAGTGGGCGAGAAGGTCACCTGTCTGAAGACCAGCATATCGGAGCGACCTGTGCCGCATAAGGTAAACGTCGAGTATCGACAGTCGAAGGACTTCCCGGCGAGCCTGCCACCGGAAGTACGGATCTCGGATCTCAGTTGTTCGGAAGTGACAGCGCTGCCCAGCGAGGACGAACTGTCGAACGGATCCGGCAGCGTGTCACCCAGACTACGACGGGCCAACAAGCACCGCGGTGGAAATCGCACTCCTTCCAGCGGCGGTTCCAGAAATCAAAGTCCTCGACCGAAGCCGGGAATGAGAAATTCCCATCGAAACTCCGCGAATCTGACGTCTAGCACGTTGCAGGAAGATCTTATGAGACTGATTAATCCCGACTACATCTCCGACGACAATCATATCGTCAATAATAATCTCGTGAACAGCGTGATGAATCCGAATCAAAACTCGAACAAGATAAACAACAATATGCTGGAGATCCAGAACAGATGCCGATCCAGGGAAAATCTGTGCGGTAATAGCGCGTCAACTTTAAGTGTTTTACCGTCGAACGGACAAGAAAACGGCAATAACGGTTCAGAAGTGATTTTAACAATGGCCAGACCTGCCACAGTGATCTCCAATGCCAGCACTGCCTCGAGTCCGGCGCCGAGCGAGAATAAGTTATCAAAAGAAGAAAGGTATGTAAAGAAACAATATCAAAAATAATTAATCTAATAATAAATTTATTTAAAATTTATTTTATTTATTTCGTTTAGATTATCACCACGAGTTACAAAACCACTTCATTCGATCTCAAAGCCGCACAGCAATTTAACTCCAATCAAAGACACGAAGAATCACAACGACGCGATTGTAGATTGTTGGAAGAATCAACTTTCAGATTCCAACAGATCGACGAAGCAACACCCTCAAGAATGGCCCGACGACAGACTCATCGACGGGTGCAACGCAAACGCGTAAGTATCTATACGCGATCAAGCTGCGTAATAATACAAATTATAAACAACTCGATGAGCTTGAAAACTCTTTTTGCAGGAATTCCGTTTCGGACTTGCAATCTCATCTATCCACTCTCGAGTTGAGAATGGAGAGAGAGAAACTCTTACGACTCTCACTGGAGGACGAGGTGCGTCGTCTGCGCGACGAAAATCGACGTTTGCAGGAGTTCGAAAATCTGCGACTCTCCTTGGAGGACGAGAATCGTCGTCTGAAGGACGAGAATCACGCAGCTGCGCAGCAACTACGACGTTTCACGGAATGGTTTCAACAAACAATGGATCGTCAGTAATTCAATATACTGACACGAAGCATAAAAAAATAAATTGTTTTGTTTAAGGATGTTTTATCGTCTAGTAATGGCATCAAACGTTGAATCATTACAAGAGAGAGACGCAGTAATCAGTAAATTATATATATTTAAAATATAATTATTAATTATTAAAATATAATTATTAATAATTATTTTTGACTCATTCGTTGACTTGTTTTCACATTTACTTTATTCGCGTTCTCTTTTTTTTTTTTTTATTTTATTTTTGCTCGATTCGGAATATGATCTTTGTAATTACAGTATTAACGCGACTTTGGATAAATAAATATATACACACATATATATAAAGATATTACACGTTAGATCGCGATCGAAAACAGTCACAAGGGACTTGACATATAATCCATGAATAGAATAGGAAGCAAAAGTATTTCATTCGCAATTTTGTTTGGCGATCTCCGACAGTTGTATCATATATTCGCGTTAGTTTATATTCCGATTATAAAGTATAAGTTACCATCGTACATATATCTTTTGTTTTTCCTCTGTTCGAGGACTTATGTGTTGATCAGCAAAACTGTTTAGATTAGCCTGAAATTTTTTTTTGTGTTTTTTTAAAGAAAAACCATCTCTATGTGTATTAAAACTAGTTTAAAACTGTTTAATTTTACAAAAGAGACCAAATGACCAAATATTACTAGAACTGAGAGAACTACTTTAAATTCTGTAATTTATTACACCTTTTACATTAATTGTTTACTACTAGCGTTACTAGTGCGAGAGCGTCGCTAGGACGCTTTCTATCCCTCCCCTTTGTTTGTCACGAATTTCTTTGTAATAAACAACACAACACAATTTAAATGAGATATCCAAGATACACACGATGTAACGAAGGTGACATTTACTGAGCAGTATAAACCATTTAATAAAAAGAAAATGTATACTTTAAAAAACAATTTTTGTATTTAAAAAAAGAACATTAAATATATATATATATATATGTAACAAGTGAATTTTTCTTTTTACTCTTGCGTTTTATAAAATGCTATATATTATTATTATTAGGTAAGTGTGAGGAGTTAGATAGGGATCAAGTAAATTGTTATCAGCGGCTAGAATAAAATAGTTTATTGTAATCCACAGAAAAAAAAACAAGACATTTCTATGATGCCTTAAGATCTGTCTGTCTCACTGTTTCTGTCACAGTTTAACAATTAGCTGCAGTTACACTCTCTTCTCTGTTTTTTTTTTTTTTTTCGAAACCGCGAGAAGAACGTTCGCTCGATCGCTCGCTCGCTTGCCGCCATGTTGCGCGATATCGGTCGCGCAGCGTATATCCTCGATATTCGATAGCCGTATTACGAAGGATCGGATTGTGCGCGTATACTCTAATAGTTACAAAGCAGCTACGACTCGCGCTGCCGCACAATATCGCGATTCAGCGGATTACTCTCTAGTTGTTGCCGTCAATGTTGTTGCAACGCAACGCTTCTTTTGCATCCCAATGCAGAACAGAGAACAATTGATCTCTCTTCTCTTGTTCTTCTTTCTCTCTCTCTCTTTCTTTCTTTTGTTATTTTACGATGTCTATAAAAATCCGAACGATCGATTTCGTCGACGCAATTACGTCGTTTTATCGGTGTAATCAGAGACATAATCAGAGACAAGCAAAATATTATTCCGTACTCCACTTGCGAGCGTCATGTTTTACTTCCCAATATCTCACGGTCTATTATTTATTTACGCGTTACATGCGTGTAGTCAAGTGTGTGTGTGTGTGTGTGTGAGTGTGTTTATGTAGTTCGTTTCCTAATCTCTATGATCTATACATTGACGTCCGCGTTATTGCGCCTTCTGAGAGGAAAGTGATATTATGCGAGAGAGAGACGAATATTTTGACTTGTTTATAATAAATCGAAAAACACTGTGAAGTAATATTTCACACAGCTCTGCGTGTGCAATACGCTTGACGTCATCTTGAGGACATCTTTCAGGTCGGTTTTATGTATTTATTTATTCTTTTTTTTTTTGGTTTTTGTTTTTGTTCGTTTAAGTACATCAGAAGTTTATAGCGAGTGTAATTATTCATAGACGTAAATGTTTTAAGCATTAAGTTTTTTTTTTTTTTTTTACTCACTAGTAGCGTTTCTCTACGTATCTCTAATTAACGCGTCTCATCCACGCGCGCGCGTAATCTCACCAGGCGGAAAACACGCCTCCGTTTACGAAGTTTTTCTTTCGCGTCGCTCGACATACATCAAAGAAATCTCTCAAAGACGTGTGTGAGCTCTTCGTCGCTTTTAACGCCGATTGAGCCGCTGTGAAAGGATATGCAAATTTCGCGTTCGCAACGCAGACATCATTTATGAAATTCAAACTTAATGAGGAATCTAACAAGTCATTCGTTGTGTTGCAAGAGCTTCCTCATTGCGGCGGAACGTCGTCGCATCGTCCATCTGTAGACTAATGAAGCGCGATATGAGCAAAAACTAGAGGAAACTTCGTCGTTTCAACGGGAACGCGTCTTTGAGAATTTTAATTCGACTGTGTTACACCGTGTGTTTACAAACGCGCACAAGAAAAACCACTTCCGTATTCGGATGCACGCAAGTTCGTAGTGTCATTCTTATGCACTAAAAAAGCGATGTACGCGATGGGGTTTATATTAACATTTTTATCCGTTTTATTAACGTCTCTACACGATACTCGCGCTTCGAGATAATAAATTTCGCATTGAACGCGTTTGGCGTGAGTATGCGACAGTATGTATGTCCGACAAAAACAAGCGGAATGAGTTGCGCAGATATAACGAAAAAAAAAAAAAAAAGAAAGAAAAAACCAGGTTAATCGATTCTGCAGAGCGCACGTAAACTAACGACGCAGAGCGAAAACACGCGTCGTCGCACGAACTTCGAGAGTCATGCACCGTTCAGCAGGCAGATTTTATGGCACATAAAAGAAAAAGATACCCGGATTGAACGAATCGAGAGCAGCGATTCTTTCTGCATCGCGGAAAGAAAAGTTGACATTTCACGTGATCGTCAGATCAACTTCCATCAACTGTAATAAAAAAAAGACTATTTTTTTTTTGTAAAGAAGCGGACGAAAACAATATCGAAACGCTTTTTAACAAATTCTAAAATAGATTTTACACTCGTAGAACAGTTCGCTCGTAGATCTATGCGCATATTTCCGTGGTTTTTATATGTATATATATATATATTCCGCAAATTAACGTAAACATCGATTCAACTTTTCACGATTATTATGTATAAAAAGACAAAGGAAACAAAAGAGAAAAGCGTATTACTTTCTACATATATAAAATAGTAAGATGGAAGTAAGAGGGCACAGCGTGTTATAGAAAGACGGAGATTTTTTTTTAATTCACTATGTAGTTTTCTACAAGGTGTCCCATCTTCAAACCACCGAACTTCAATAATAAAATTCTTCGAGAAAAATTTGAATCGATCTTTTTCCCACAATTTTTACGGTATTTTCCGAAGTTTGAAAAATCATCAAAGTAATAAACGATAAAGATGCGAATTTTTGGGAAACTGAAAAATTTCACAAATATTACTTTTAACTGTTTTTTTTTTTTTGTAGACAAGTTTTAAAACAGTGCGTGCTTTCTCGAATGTGTCACATTATTGTTTAAAAAACAAGATTATAATAAACTACAATATTCATATACCTAATAGCCATTAAAAAAATTAAAATAAAATAAAGAAATACTATATAAAAAAATACATTTTTTCACAAATACATCTCATACAAAAATAATCAATCTTTACTTTAAAAAAAACCTAAAACAAGGACATAATAATAAAAAATAATCATAAAAAAATAAAGTATAAGTTTTAAAAAATAAAGACTAAGTTTCGCAAGACTATTAAAGTTTCATCGCTAAATTGAGTCTCGATGATAATGAAACACCTTGTAAACAGATTTCGCAATTCCGGGCAATCGTTTACGAACGAAGGAGAGAAGACGTGACTGGCAAAAAGACGCGATATAAATCTTGCGTCCACATATGATCTCTCAGTTTTTCTCTCAATGTCATTTTTCGGTTTCTCTTGCGAGATAAATTCGCCAATTTTCGTTTCATTCGTACACAAAAAAAAAAAATCATTCCTCGTGCGATCGCACGCACACTCCCGGATGTTTACCCCGATAAAATACGGATAAATACAATATAAGTATATATGTATATATAAATATATACATATATATACTTTGTTTTTCAAGACAAGATCGCCGATCACGCGGTCGCCGTCGAGTTCGTCTCTCAGCAAGTATTACATCCTGATCATCTTTTTTTTTTTCCCCTACGCTCGCAAAAAACATTACCGATAAAATACATAGGTCGTTGGAGGGCGCGTCCTCCGTTAAAATACAAAAATACTGTTCTGATGTAACCACATCTTCACCTACTATTTCTACCATTAAGCACATTATAATTATGCACATAATTAATTATGCATACATTATAACTTTGCACGCTATAATCCCTGTAGTCTTTTTTCTTTTTTTTTTTTTTAACGCTCGCAGATGACGTTTACTCAACGTTATCGTGGACGAGGAAAGAATACTGAGTATACAATGTATGTATATTTTCTGGATGAGAAAAGAATTAAATTCAGAAATACCGAATTTCTTTTACGATGTCGCGACTCTCGGAAGAGGCTTGTTCCTCTTAAATAGCGTTTCTGGTTGTAACGCGCGGCGCAATCGCTGCTATCTCGCGCGATTTCTTTCGTTTCCGTGAGTTGATTGCACCAACGTCGGTTGCAGTTAAATATTAAATTCGTCACCAGTGTCAACGTCCATTACAAGTTGAAATAGTATAGAAGTTGCGTCTGTAAAACGATATCAGAAATCTGTCATTCGCGGTAATACGCTTTTTGCGTATTCCTCGGTTTTGGATTCTTTTGCTGTTCGAAAATAGATAATCGAAACAAAAACCGGTTGATGCAATTCAGCTTTTAGTGCGGACGACGTCGAAGAAGACGCTAGAAAGACGCAATTCATGTAGACAAAAAAAATACATGCCTTTAAAAACAAATACGACGTACAACAACATCGTTTTGCGGAATCTTGCGTGAATTTTGGTACGCGCACGCCACAGGCGACGGACTGTCATTACAATACAATCTGGCATTCCATGTACCTTGACATAGTTAACACTACGATCGTTTAGTTTTATAGATACGGCACGGCATACATCGAAAGGGCAAATTTAGCTGATAATGTCTCGATATTTTTAATTTTACACGTGAAATCATTGCGTCTTGCGGCGCGTCGATTCGAGTGGGGCTGTATCAATATTTTTTGAACAGATACAAATTATTCTCTGTAAAAATTTATTACTTCATTCTCAACATACATATTGTGTTATTTAAAAGATCACCTAAATGACACGATAAAGAAAACAGCGAGAGATTAAAACGAAGTTCTTTGAGTATATCAGATAAAATCGCCTTTTCACTGTATGACTCTTTCACGCCGTTTGTTATTACCACAACTACGGTTATTAAATTGTATAATTATATATATATATATATATTTATATATATACTTTTTTGTTTTATATATATATATATCATATAAATAGTATATTCAGCATCACAGTAAGGATAGCGCCCTTCATTATTAAGTTATCGTCGATCAGCTCGGACCGCGCATTTCTTTTTTTATATTCTCATTCCTGTGTCAACAACATATTCTACAACAATCCGCTTAAACATCATCAAAGAGCCCCGGTCGCGTCCGGTGGACGCAAGCGAGTTTTTTTACGTACTATGGATATACGCGGGCGACAGATGTGTGTCTCCGTCGCTCGCGAAAAATCTTGAGGCAAACGGGAGAGTATTTAGTTAAAAAAAAAAAAAAAAAAAAAAAAAAAAACAAATTGTGTGTAGAAACATCCTACTTTTTCACTATTTGTCCATCAACAAACTCCAGATAGTTGGAGCCAATTTTCAATAATGCTAATCCACTGCTAACACCAGCTACTGTACAAATTGCAGGACTTGGTGGTATTATTGAACGTACCACAGCCCACAGTAAAACAGATCCCAGACTTAACAATACAGCACCTGTAACACTAGAACATAAAAGTTTTCACAAATATACATTAAATACATTGTAATATCTAAGAAATAAATAAAACTGAGAGACACTTATTTGTATATACAAAGTATATTCTAAAATTAAATGCGAAAGTTCCATCCAATATTAGTTTAAAATATCCAATAAAGTTTAAAATATCATCTATGCAATGATATTTACCTGTATAATATTCTTTGATTCTGCGGGGCTTTCTTCACATGTTCACGTGTGTAGATGTAAGATCCTGTGCCAACGAGAGTACCAGCCAACAAGAAATTTGTAATGTCTCTTGTTGGAAACACTCTAAAAAAAAAATCTCATGAAGATATTTGCAATTCTAATTTATCAGATTTACGCTTGGACATTTCTATATTTTCTATAGTATTCTCGTATGTTAAGATGTCATAGTTCGTCTATTATAAATGACGCGCGCTCGGAGTTACGTAATAAGCAAAACTTGTGCATACAATCTGAGGGTTACAAGTGCTCGTTACATATTATAGGATGTAGAAATACTTGGATGAAACAATTGTCTGTCGCGCGTGACTCACTTACTTGATAACGAGGCTCGGGTTCATGACATTGATGGACATCGCTGTATACGAAGCGGCGCCGAATGCCGGTACGTAGAATTTTGCGAGACTGCATCGCGTAACTGGCGGCAGACCGAGTTTCTTGAGGATCGAACCGGCATCAGCGTTTCCTGGGCCGGCCATCTTTGTCTTGTATCCTGTCGCGTACGACCGAGCGATCAAGATTATTTAAAAGACACGTAACGTGTAATTGTCAGTCTAAATAACTACAGTTGTGGCACGCACCTAATAGCACCCGACACAGCTATATTCTATTTGTGTTATATTGCCTCTTTGGACGTGGAAGGGAAAACTCATATCCAGTTTGTGACTCGAATAACGCCTCCGGTGGCTGAAATCGGTACTATGTGCATGTGCAGGGTCGATTGTGTATCTATGCAATGTAGTGAAAATTACAAAAGTGAACAAATTCACTAGCTGTTGACTGTTGACCAATAAGATCATAGATATTTTAGTAAATTTGCTCACTTTTGTAATTTTCACTACATTGCGTGATACTTCTTCTTTGCTACAATGGCGCTTTGCCCCTGTTCGAGAGGAGCATATGCCAGTCTACGTTAAAATGACTCAGTACGAAAAAATCCGAGCAGAGAGAAGACTGAGAGCGGCCAAGGCCCATAAGAAAATGTGTAATAGTTTTGCCATTCGGTAAATCAGCGCAATGTTCACGGGTGATGCACATTGGCAACTACGTAGCCATGTCCACGAGCGACTTGTCGGTGCGTACGCCACAACTGAACATGGTTCTATTCCGTGCTATGTACACAAGTTGCCGTTCTATTCTGTGCTATGTGCACGAGCACACACATTAAAAAAAAAAAAAAAAAAGTTATTTCCATTTTTGAAACATGATACTTTAAATTTACTGTACAAAGTTACACATGTATGTACATGCGTGTGCTATATTTTTTAACCACATCAGTACGTGTTACTGACAATATCTGACAATCTGTACAAAGTGGGACGGAAAAATATAGACACACTTTTACATATTATATAACAATAAATGCTGTGCAATACCTACATCTACAAAAAACTGCCTGCAACACCGAAAACATAATAGAATCATATCTATAGAAACATACTTCGCGAAGCAACGTCGACGAATCGCCGTTAGTTCCTTTGCAAAAACACTTATCATTTATACTAATCTCTAAAAAAACAAAATGATAAAAAAATTAAAATCACACAAAACTATTTCTAAACAATGAAAAACATACACCAGATTCACTTTTGTGGATTTGGCGCTAAAACCAGCGGCTGAACCGTCGTAAGAAACTACAATGGCATGGCTCTCAGGCTTCTTTCTGGTAAAAGATAATACAGTTTCTTATATGGCCCTAACCTCTCTCAGTTTTCTCTTTGGACTACTTATAAACGTTTGAGTAGAGCAAGACTTGATCGCGATCCCTTTGTTTAACATGTTTTTCGATAGATAACAGCGATTCATTATGCAGTTAAAGAATTTTAAGTTTTCTTTCAGGGTCGCGGAAACACCTTTTCCTCTCATCCGATCGGGCTGAACTTTGCCCAGAGATTGTTGTTTTCAGCAATTGGATCGGGATGGACTTTTTTACATATTATTTTTTAGCAAGAAGTCAAGAAAAAATTCGAGAAAAAATTATAAAAAAATTCTTCTTCTAAGAATTCAAAGAATATTATAAAGAGATAAAAATATTAATATGAATATTAAAGAGATATAAGACTTAAAAGCAAGTTTATGGAGTGAAGAAAGAATGTAAAACTTAAAAATAATGCGTGCATAGAAATGTAAAACTTCCAAACAAACAGATATAGAAATTCAACAATACATAAATGAGGAAATAAATGAGAAAAAATAACATAAATAAAAATGTCAAGTATACAAGTGAAGAGATATATGTCACCATATATCATGTTATGAAAGATAGCAAGTAAATATTCATATCACAATGTATATATGATTGTCTTTTTTTTTTTATTTGCGCCATCAGAAATTATTGCGTTTAATTATACGGACACTACACACATGCAATATAAAAATTGTTCTTTTAATTTTTTCTGTATTGAACATAGATACATGTGAAGTTTTTTTATATAGATTTTATAATAAAAATATAATCTCAGAAGAATTACGTGACATCATAAAATTTAAAAGTCTTATACATATTTATAAAGTATATATACATATTTATAAAGTAACTCTATACATATTTATAAAGTCTATACATATTTATAAAGTAACTCTTAATACTTATATAAAATATTAATATGCATAAAATATACTACTCGCGTGATCGATAAAATTCCATAAAATATACTCACACAGAACAAAAACTCCATTAGACGTAAACAGTTCCATGCAATATCTAATGGAAATTTTTTGTTCTATTAATTATTAAATTTAGGTATAAAAGTAGTGCTCTTTCATGCTTTTCATATTATAATTACTTATTTTGACTAAACTGTGAAACGCTATAAAAAAATGTTACATACAACCAAAATATATTATATTTAATTTACTAAATGTTATTTACTTGAAAGATTTCTTAAAATGACAAAAATTGGTATACTAGACTCGAACGCCCTATTCTTTCTATTAAATGTGAGACTAAATTCAAATTTACTTTGCAACTATAAGAATACAGCGCCTTGTTTTGTCACATCACAGAAATCTTGCAAAGTCGTCTAATTACATTGCTCGATTCTAAAAATAGTTTCATTAAAAAACATGTAACTTATTTTGGAAGCTGTGCGCCTCTTTCTGTTTTTATTTTGAAATTATCGCTGTTTCACATTTATGTTACACTGGTCTGCTACTTAGTCGACAAAAGCGTTCGTAATTTCTACTACGAAAACTGACCAAAAAAGCAGAGTATCATTCTGTAGATACTCTTACGAAAAAGAACTACTGCTGGCTGTGTGATTATTACACGCGATCGTGTGATTAATATGGCGGCTCTGTAATTATCGAGACGATTATTATTGCCTCTAATAACTTTTAGCAGCGAAATACAGGCCGACATTATTCATCCTTTAGACATTATTCATCTTTTAGACATTACTGGAAAAACTATTGTGAGTGTATAACCACTGAGCGGATCACACGCAGGTCTTACTAGATAATGCTCATATATATATTGCACAAATAAAAATAGTATATATTATGCG
>QVOA01014120.1:0-16856 GCA_014825685.1 Pseudomyrmex cubaensis
CCTCTTTGTTCTTCCGGACTTTTAGGTCTTGAAAATTCTTCAACATTTATAACAGTAAGCACTTGAGAAGTTTCAGCAATCTCTCTTCCCGAGAGAGAAGGTGCAGCTGTTTTCTCAGTTAATTTTTCTGGAGTTGGCAATTCTTCTTCTGTTTCAGTAGATATTACTTGAGAAACTAATAGCGAAGACATTTCATCTAATTGTGGTTTACCTTTTTGTTCTTCTGGACGTTTGGGTTGCGAAAATTCTTCAACATTTGTAACAGTAACTACCTGAGAAGTTTCAGCAATTTCTCTACCGGACATTGCAGGTGTTGCCATAATTCCTTTAGGCGCATCAGAACTTTGAAACATTTCTTCGGTTTCATGAGATAATACTTGAGATACGGTCAATGAAGATAGTTCTTCTACTTTGAATTCCCCTTTACGTTCATCGGGTGTTATTTGTGTTGTAAGTTCTTCTGTGCTTATCATCGTTAAAATTTGGTTTGTTTCTGCTACATCTCTACCGAATAAATTAGTTTGTGCAATTGTTTCCGTAGGTATCTCTGGACTAAGCAGCAAAGCTTCAGCTTCGTTGGATACAGTCTGCGTTACACTCAATGATAATAATTCTTCGAGATTTGGTTTTCCTTTTTGTGGCTCGGGTTTTTGGATTTCGACAAATTCACTTACATTTGATACAGTTGTTATCTCTGTAGTCTCAGCCACGTCTCTACCATACAAACTTGGTTGTGCCATTTTTTCAGTCGGTATTTCGGGACTAGGAAGAACGTTCTCGGTTTCCTGAGATATTATTTGCAAAACTGTTAAAGATGTAAGTTCTTCAACACCGGGTTTACCTGTCTGTTTCTTAATTTCTTTTTCGGGGGCGAGTTCCTTTGCGCTAGACATTGTTAAGATTAATGTCGTTTCCGCAATATCTCTACTAATCAAGTTTGGTTGTGCTGTTTTCTCTGTGGGGAATTCGACATGAACTAATGTTTCTTCGGCCTCATTAGAAATTACTTGTGAGATAGTTAGCGAAGTTAATTCATCAATCTGTTGCCTGCCTTTTTGCTCTTCAGGGCCTTTTATAGCTAGTTCACCTGTTTCGGATATTACTGTTACTTGAGTCGTTTCAGCGATCTCTCTACCAGAAACAATGAAATCAGCTTTACGATCTTTTGGAATAGCTTCACTAAGTAGAGTGTCTTCGACTTCATTGGAAACAATTTCAGACACAGTAACAGATGATAATGCTTCGACTCCTGGTTTACCTCTTTGTTCTAATTTCGCAACTTTTGTAAATTCTTCAGTCGCGCTTGCTGTAACTATTTGAAGAGTTTCCGCGACTTCTCTGCTCATTAAGCTTGGTTGCGCCTGTTGTTGTTTAGGTGCAACAGCTTCAGATAAAGTGTTTACGAGTTCATTTGACGCTACTTCAGTAATTTCGACCGTAGTAAGACCTTCTAATTGCGGTCTACCTTTCTGTTCTTCAGGTTTGAATTTTTCTTCAAATGTATCTTCTCTTTCAGCTGGTGTTGTTTCAGATCTTACTAATGTTTCTATTGTTGTTTGAATCATAGTAGCTTGTAAAGAAATTGGTTTTTCTTTTCGAAGTTCTCGAGTGCTTTGCATGCTCTCGACAAAAGAACTTTCAATAGTTTGAAATAGATCAATATCTTGCATAGCTGTAACCTCAGTTTGTTTTGAAACAACATCCAATGCTTCTTCTTTGTCTTCGGTAATTATTTCGGAAATCTGTAACGGTTTTATTTCTGATATATCAATGATTGCTGTTTGTGTTGCAGGTTTGAAAATATCTTCAAACGTCTTTTCACTTTCTTCGACAAGATTTTCGTTGATAAGTATACTTTCGAAAGTATCTTGAATCGGTGTAGCTATTTGAGGTGTTGAAATACGATCAGAAACTTGTTCAGGTACATCGACTCTTGATTCTACCATCACAGTTTCTATCGCGTCATTTTCGGTAACAATAGTACGAACAGCTGTTTGTGATGTATCATATTTCTTTTCTTCTAGCGAAGTCTCAATCTCACCAGACGTCACCTCTGTTATAGATATACCGTGACCTTCTTCGAATGTTGGCACAGCTGTGCTAGATATCGTTTTCAAATATTTGTCAAAAATACCTTCTTTTTCAGCACTTGGAACTTCTTCAACAACGATAGATTGCAATGTGTCCTGTTTTAGAAGAGCTGCTGCTTGAACTGTCTCAAAAGGTTTAACTGAACCAATACTTTGCTCGATGAATGCTTCAGTTTTTTCAGCAATATCCATACCAAGTTTCGTTAATTTTATTTCAGCTGTACTCTCCTCGTATTTCGGAATATTTATTGTTGCTTCTTTATCTTGTACTATAATATTATCTACAGTAATACTTTTTCCTTCTACAAAGCTAATCTCGACGTTGTGCTCATCAGGTTTGAATTTATCAGTGAATATTGTACTTTGTTCTTGAGAGACTGTTTCGCTAACGTCAAGGCTTTGTAAAGTAGATTGTGTTTGATGTGCCTCAAACATAGTTGGTTTTAATGTGGCGGGTAATTTTCCGAGTCCTTCACGCAAATTAATTTCCGTTCGTTCGGCTACTTCCTTACTTTCTATCGTGATATTCGCCGCATCTTCGCTAGGTTTCTTCGTAGTAAATTTACCTTCAACATCTTGAGTAACGGTAGATTCTGTAATAGCTACAAATCTATTTTCATCTAAAATAACGCGCGCACTTGTTACCAATGGTGACCATTCTTGAAGTTTGTCCACTTCTTTTTCTACAAGGACTTGTTCAGTTAATTGCACTGTTTCAAAAGGTTTCTGACCAATTAACGCAATCGCTTTTGTCGGTGCGGCAATTTCACTTATTTCGCCAGTAGTTGTATTTGGTATTACTTCAGACTTTTCGGCGACTTCGTAACCAGGAATAATAACCGGTAACGCTGAACGAGATCGATCTTCCTGTATTGTTTTAAGAGGAGCTTCTTTGTCGGCTATTCTAATTTCCGTGACGGAAGTAACGCGCTTGCTCTCTTCAACAGTTAATTCTACTTTATGTGTTTCCGGCGTGAATTTTCCTTCAAAGGGTTTTTCTTGATCTTGAATGAGACCTTCAGTGATTACAAGGCTTTGATATACTTCTTGTATAGATGATACTTTTTTAGTATCTGGTTTCTCGATAGTGACTTCTCCTACAGAATGTTCGATAGCTACCGCGGTCGTTTCAGCAATACTATGAGTGACATCAATTCCGAATGAAGCAGCAAATTTAGATGGTTGTTCCTCGACGATATATGGTGATTCTTTATCTGCCGTTGTTACGTGGGCTATATTTACAATTGCTTTACCTTCTTCCATATCAATATTCACAGTTTTGTTTTCTGGCATGACGGACGGCAAGAACTGATCTTCTTTTTCTTGAACAGTTAGCTGTAATTCCATTAGCGGAGTGAAAACTACGTGGTCTGGAATTGCGACAGCAGTTAATGGTGTTTCACCAGCCGCAAATTCACCAGTGCTGAAACCAGGAACTTGCATTGTTGTTTCAGCAACACCATGTGTTTCGATTAAAGTTTTTTCCGCCGTTTTCAGAGTCGGTATTATTTCCTTCGGTTTATACTCAATCTCCTTATCTTCTAAGATTACCGAGGATATCTCTAAACTTTGTTCCGGTACTACGGAAAGATCAGCTAGAACCATCAACGGCATTTTATCTTTTTTAAATGTAGCTTCCGCTTCTGTTGGTTGCGTTTCCGTTTGTACTATTGCTTCTAATAGGAGGCTTGAAGGAATGGCTGAAACGGAAGTCGGTTTTGTTTCTGTCAATTCTCCAGTGCTGATATCTGGAGTAATTTCCGTTTGTTCTGCGATTGTGCGTCCAGAAAATTGCACATCAGCCGTTTTCTCTGTAGGTTTTTCAGGAATTTGGAGAACATCTTCTTTTTCAGCTAGAACTTCAGCAAGTGTAATCGCGCTGATAATTTCATTGACAGATATTTTGGCTATATCGGTTTTGGCAGGTTTATCTTTAAATTTTCCTTCCGTTTCTGTTACAATAGTTTCGCTTTGAACAATACTCTCAAACGGTAAGTGTTCTTCTTGTGCCGCTGCACTTATTGGTGCCTTTACTTGAAGATCTCCTGGATAAGCAGCTGGTGTGATCTCTGTTTGTTCGACAATCTTATGGGCATCATAGCTAAATGTGGCTTTCTCACCGGAAATATCCAATTTCTTCAAATATTCACGTTCTTTATCAGATGCAATTGTTTCAATTACATTTATACTGGTTTCTTCTTCAAACGATATATCAACTCTCTTCTTATCTGGTTTTACAAAGTCTAACATCGGCTGTTCAGAGTAACCGACTGATGTTTCAGATGTTATAACGCTACGATGAGTGATATGTTCGGTCGTAGCTGTAACAGACGTTGTTTCTTCATGTTTGAAATCGCTAACATTGTCAGCTGCAGTTACTTCAGCAGCTTGTGCTACCGAATGAGTGGATATATCAAAAATAGCGGATTTAGTTTCTGGTTTTTCTATTTCTCCAAGAATACTTTCTTTGTCTTCTGTCGTTACAGCTGAAATAACAAGACCTTCACCTGTTACAAATTCAAGATCAGCTATTCTTTCTGGCGCTGGCACATGTTCAAATGGCTTTTCAGTTTCCCTTGTTTGTACTTCTTCAGCAATAGCTGTTTCAAATGGTAATAACGTTGTTTTAGGATGCACTTCTAGGCTAGGTTTGGAAGATAAATCGCTTGGAGCGACATTGCTGAGAATTTCAAATTGAGACGCTATTCCTTGCGTTATTATGTCGACTGTAGCTTCGGCGCTTTTTGGTTTCGGTTTTTCATCGAACACGTCTTCTTTATCCTCGGATTGCGTAAACGCAATTGTGAGACTTTCTCCCTCTTGGAAGGTGACATCAACTTTCTTTGTATCTGGTTTTACATCTTCCGCTAGAAGAGATTCTTTTTCGGATATCGACACTTCTACTTGTTGCACAACGTCCAACCCGCTTTGCAGTTGAATAGCGCTTTCTTGTGTCGGCTTTTCTTCTTTTAATACGTCTATATTGTTTGCAAGAATCGTCTCCTGTGTTTGAGCAATCTCATGGCCTTCGGTTATGTCTAGCACTACTTTTCGTCCGTCTGGTAACTTTTCCACTGACAATTCTTCCTCCTTCAATACAGTTGTAACTTCAGTGACAGTTAATTTCTCAGGCCGAGAGCATACTTCAAAAGCAGCAGTCTGTTTAGTAGGACGCGTATCCTCCTCTCTGATTTGTTCTGCTTCACCAACATTTGTTTCTGTTACTATTAATTCTTCCAAAGCTTCTTGCTGCAATGTTGCTTTGCTTGATATTGGTAAATCACTGCTTATCTTTCCGGCAGTTTGTTCTACCAAAATTTCTGCCTTTAATGCTATAGTGTGACCAGTTATGGATGATTCGATTGTATGAGTCTGTGGCCCAGCATCTGGCGTATAGATGTTCTCAAGATCGTGCGGAATTATTTCAAGAACACTGGCGCCAGGTTTTGGCTCCGTGAGCTCGACATTCACTACTTTTCCCTCAGGTTTTACATCTTCTCTATAAATCTCTTCCTTTTCTGCAGTTTCTTGCATAGCAACGCTAATAGTTTCTATAGGAATGTGAGATGGATATGCTTGTCCACTCACAGGTTTGTCTTCCACCAAGTATTCCTTGATTGGTGATTCTGTTCTTATCTGTTCACATACTGGAGCCACTTGAGTCGTATATTCAGTATTTGCAAACGCGCCTTTAATATTTGTTTTAATATATTCAGTTTCCTTTTCGCCCGTCACAATCATTGTAGTGTGTAAGCTCTCAATCTGATCTATTGAGACTACTGCGATTTTAATATCGGGACCCTCGTTCTTTTTTACTGGAGCTACATCTTCCGCCGCGACAGTTTCACCAATAATTGTTTCTTGCAAACCAATCGCTTCAACTTTAGCTGTGGCTGTTGATAAAGCTTCTTTTGTAACTTCACCTAAATTACTTTCCGGTTGAGTTTCTTGGACCTCAAGCGAGATCATCGGATGAGTGGGCACTGTTTTACCGCGATGTGATTCAGGCATCTCAAAGATTTTCAGTTCGCTTTCCTTTTCTATAGAAGTGGTTTGTGATATTTCGATACCTCTAACGGCATCGTATATTGTCTCCACTGTATAGGTTTCTAACTTAGCATCTTCCTCCATAGAGGCTTCTCGATCGTGAGTGAGCATTTCGAGCACAGTTTTTGCTTCTGTTAATTCAATAGACAAAGTACCACTCTCCGAAACATATTTAAGTGTATCCTTCAGATCCGCGGGATAATCCGCTGTTTGAACTTGAGATATCAAGACATGTTCTTCCGGTCTAATCGATGTCTCGGCCAACACTCCGGAAGGTTTTTGATCGGGATTGTAAATTCCTTCAGATTCTTGAACGATCGTGTCTGTTATAGAACCAATTTCCAACGGAGATATCGACGTAGTGGCTAATTTAGTATCAGGCTTCTCTTCGGGATGATAGTCTCGTTCTTTTTCAGAAGTCATTGTCTCTACCGTCACAGCTGATATAATTTCGACAACGTTAAAATCTGCCGTAACTTGTTTATTCTCTTCGATTGTTAAATCATACTCCTGTTGTTGAGTGTCAATGGTTGATACGGCAACTCCTTCCAAAACAGTAACATTTGGTGTGGCTTCGTAAGAATCTATTTTACGGTCAGGAACATATTCGCCTTCACGCTCTTGTACGAGATCTTGATGAATAACAGCTGTTTCGTTTCCATAAGAAATTCCTACTTGAGCTGTTTGACTCGGCGGTAATTTACCTGGAATATATGCACCTTCTTTTTCGGGTGCATTCATCTCTTCAGTGACGCGTTGCTTCTGCGAGATCACTGTTTGAGTGGCGACTTCGGTAGGCACTATTAACTCCGGATAATATTTTCCCGGCTTATCCTCAGGACAAACTTCTTCTACTATTAGCGGTTCTATTGCACTGATATTAATTCGTGGTTTTGTAGGCTTTGTTTTCATAGACTCCAACTTGTCTTCGACCATTCCTTCTTGTACTTCGTAAACCGAAAGTCCTACTTGCTGTAAAATAGTGTCTTCTGCTTTAACACCTAAGGGCGTTATAAAATCGTCGGTGGGTATTTCATTCTGATTAATTATAGTTTCGCTAATTGTTGCAGCTTCCTGTACAGTTACCTGCAGATCTGCCTTTTGACCTATCTCTGTTTTAGTTACTGTTAGATTTGATAAATCATCATCTTGTGTTATTGTTTCACTAATAACAAGACTTTCTTTCGTTATTATAGAAGGCGTAGCTTCGTAAGATGCAGCTTTAAAAGTGTCTGAAAATTTACCAGTAGATATATGCGCGGTAGTTTCTGTAATAGAATACGGTTCTATCGGCGAGATTGATATTGATGCTTTACGTTCATCAAACTTAACGCTCGTCATCTCGTCACTTTCTTTCTCGTGTACCGACGTTGTCTCTTTTGTTAACGCGACAACAGTATCCAACGCGTACTTCGCTTTCTCCAACTCAGGTTTGCCGGGTGCTTGCTCAATTGTGCGATCTAATGGAATTATCTGATTAAGTTGACTAGAAACGTTTAAAACGATAGATGGTACTATTTCATCTTTCACCACTTCTAAATCTTCTGTTTCTTCCAGTGGAATCTCATCTCTATCAATATTCGATCTTTTCGGTATTAATCTCTTTCTAACTTTTTCTATTGTCTCTTCTTCCTCCTCTATCTCTACCTTTTTTTCTACATCCTGCTTTTGCTTGCGAATCAATCTGCCCCTCGAATCGCGTTCGAGTTCAATAATCTCTTCTTCAATTTCTTCCGCTTCTTTTTTCTTTTCCTTTTCAATTTCTTCGATTTCTTCAATTTTTACGATCTGACCCCCCTCTTCCCTATCTTGTGTTGTTTCTTCGATTTGATCCTTTGGTTTTCTATCTTTGCGTTTGCGCAGTGTTGTGTGTGCCTGCCGTGTATCCTCGTATTCTGTGGAAAGTATGTGAGAATATTGTGTCAGACGTTGAGTGTTGCGTGATGTATTTATTAATTGTTCTTTCTTTCTCTCACATTCACTGACTCATTTACTCACTCATTTACTTGCATTTCATGTCTCGCATTATGCTACAATTAAAGAGCGCGTGTCTGACTACGATAAACGTGCTGCGCAAACAAATAAGTGGTAATTGTTTGAGTTTTCAGAGTCAAAAGTGTGTAAAATGTTGATACAGTTTAGTAGAATGTAGTATTTTTATCATACGCGCTGTACTCTTGTTTTATATTATTTTAATTTCGAGATATATCGATATATATATATATATATATATATATATATAAAACTTATTTTCAAAGCATAATCTGCGTTGCGCGAATAAGCATCAAGTTGCAAAGATTATGAAGCTATGAAAAGTAGTTTATAAAATGATTACAATATTGTTGAAGGAAAATATTATAGGTTGAGGAAATAGGATTTGTCGCGTATGGAAAGCATAGTGGCGTAAGCGAACATTTGCACACCTATTTTTCGATCAAGTAAAGCTTCATGCATCTGAAAGCATAAAACAACGTTCATTAAAATAATCGCAAATACTATATTCTATGCAACCATAAATTTTTTGCTTTCTTCTATGTTCTTATTTTATAGAAAGTAATGCAAAAATATAAATCTTCTTGTTAATTAAAAATTTAATCAGATTCTACGAAACTTTCTAGTCTTAATTTAAGCGTTTTGCTTATGTGATGTGAAATTAATAGCAAAAAACCATACAAAATAATTATAGAAGCACTACTCATGACAAGCATTAATTGATCAAGATGAAAGATCATGTAAATAGATATTCCATGCATCGAAACTCGTTGTTCCGAACCTTTAATTTCTCGAATATCTTGTGTAGTTTTCCTTTCGTCTCTTCTCTCTGTAATAAAAAAATTCTTACTTTCTTGAAAAATTCAGAATTGAATATATGTATAAGAAAATCTAACACGCGTAAAATGAAATAACGCATAAAAATACAATTTTTTAATTCTTGCATGCACTTATAAAGAACTTTTATGATTTTATCTTTTCTAGAAAAAGAAGTTTTTCATAATCTGCAATTTTAATCTTACCCATAAAATGAACCTCTGTTTTACGAACATAATCAATTCTTTCCATAGCATGTTGTTCAGTGTCAACCTGTTATAAAGTATATTTTATTAAGAAAAACTATATTAGAAAAATATAATGAATAGTTTAAATAGTCTAAATTCTAATGATCACAGGTTTGTACATCTTATTCCTACCTCGGAAATTTCTGTAACTTCCCAAGCACGTGGCCTGAAATCTTCCGGAGCAAAGTGCGTGATGACTTCTTCTACGGTAGCATGTTGCAATTCGACCATTCTCATAAAGGCACGAAAACCAACAGTTGCTGCGACAAAACTTTCATCAGTCGTCGTCTCTTCGATAAGCACTTGTGTGATTAAAGGACCGTAACCCTTTCTTTCTACTAATTGAACCAAAGCGTTTTGAGCATCAGGTGTTTTCAAAGCGGGAAAAATCTCAGTTCTGTAAAGGCACTCATTGATCTCGTTCACAGAAACGCCTTGTCTAACCAAGTAACCAACTGTCGCGAGTTCTCGAAGAGGTGATTCACCTGGGCCAAACTCTTTCACATCAAGTAACTCCATGATTTCATTTACTTCCCGAGCTATGTTCTCCTTCTGTCGTTCCACAATCTCCATAACAACAATATCTTCTTTAATCTTTTCCGCTTTTACTTTCTTCATTTTTTTCTTTATTTCTGTGCGTTTTGTTTCTTGCGTTCTAGTTTCGACATGAGTTTCGGAGACCGAGACTTCTTGTAAAGGTTCCGAGATGACTTGTGCGCGATCGAGCTTTGTTTCGATGGTGAAGTCCGGAGCGACATCTTCGCTTCTGATTTCTGACACGACAACACTTTCTCGCTCTTCAACAATTTGCTTGGCTCGTTCTTCAACTTGCGGTACAATTTCTTGCGTTTTCTGATCATCAATTTTCTTCAAGGATGCTGTTGCCTCGGTTATAAGTGGTTCTTGAATCGGCACTATTTTTCGTGCTCTAGAAATCTAAAATATACAAGGAAAAATATATTAGTTATGTATGAAATTTTACAAAAAATACAGTTCAGAAAACTTTTAAAGTGCATGTGTCCAACCTCTTCAGGTTTTTCTTTTATGATTTCGGTGGTTTCCAATACTTGAGTTTCTTCAATACGGACAATTTTTCTGTACAAATGCAAAACGCAAATATTACAATTTCTACATGAAACATCAATTGTAAAATTAAATGCGGAATGTACAAAGTAATGCGAAGAATTACTAACTTTTCTTCTGGCTGTTCCTTTGATACAGGCTTTTCTTCATAAATTTTGTCTTTCTCAATTTTGATACGTTCAGCCTTTATTTTCTCCTTAACTTCTTTTGCTTTCTTTAATTCGGGCTTCTTTCTCTTGTGTAGTTTCTCTTCTTTTTTCAACTTTATTTCTACTTTTTCCTCTTCGATTACCTTCTCTGGTGCTAGTTCAAAGTCACTTACAGTTTCAACACGCAGTTTGGCTTTTGTTGTTATCATGCCAATTTCACTGGTAGCTTTGCAAACGTATGTGGCTTCGTCTTCTTTAGTAGGTCGTTTTATCGTTAAAATAGTTCTGTTTTCGTTGTCAAATATACGCACTTTTACATTTTCAGTGTTCATTATGATTTTATCATTCTTATACCAAATAATATCTATAGGATAAATTATATTATTAGTTAAAAATTTAACAATTAAATTTTACTGCTATTTAGAACATGTAGATATAATTACCTGGTTTGGGATTACCAGAGTAAACACATTCAAATACTGCAGTATCTCCTTCTCGCGTGTAAACGTCTGTTATTTCTTGGACAACTCGGGGTACAGCTTGCGTGGCTGAAATTATTACTTACTGTATAGCCTTTTATTAAATTCTGTCATTAAAAAACAGCAGCTATTCAAATTTCTTACCTTTTGTGCTCAATGGTAGTATTTTTTGCATAAGCCTTATGTCAGTCTAATTAGACAAAAACACACAAAAATTCATGCACAGTTATTTTTAAACACACGGTACATTTATATCGTTAATTTCAAGTTAAATTCTACCTGACATCGTGCCTCTTTCGTCTTCAGTGCAATATTCATCATAAAATGTTGATATGTTTTCTGCTAATCTAAAATTTCCTTTACATTGATTCTCAAGTAGTAAAAACTCCTGTAATTCTTCTTGACTATCTACCGTATGCAGTTGTTGGAAAAATTCCAAATCTATTTCTCTTGGCTCTAACGGAAGCATTTGCAGGTCCATCATATAATTTTCGAATCGTCGGTCTTTACGAGAGTTTAAGATTGGAATTCTAGATTTAGGATATGTATGATATTTTTTCTTATAATCATAAGTCGACTTAAGTATAGATTCGTCTGAAATAGTTTTATACATCTTGATGTCAATCTTATTCTGATTGCTCGAAGTTTCATTTTTTTCCTCGATCGGTGATAAAGAAAACAAAGTTTTTTGGCTATCCATAGACGTAACTTTGTTATTACTTAAGTAAAAGTATTTTTGAATTCTTCTTTCATATCCTAAAGGCGGAAAATCACCAAAATCGAGAACAAATTTTTTTTTTTTATGTTCAGATGAAATGTTGTGGTATGTTCTCACGTGTTCTTCATTTTGTTCTTTGTCTTGTAACCATACTAGTAAATCAGATGTTGTTTGTTCTTTATAAAAAGGTTCGATTTGCCAAGAGTATTGTATCGCAGTAATATTTTCTTTAATATCTGTGTATATTGAATCCGAATGTCTTCTCGTTAAAAAATCCATATTGGATGCTTTACTTTTATTTGAAGCTAATTTGATATCATCATCAATGTTCATTAAAGTGTTCGTTGATGAAAATTCACTGATTACAGTCGAACTATCTCTTTGAGAACTTTCTTTTAATACATGATCATCCAAACTGTCGGTCGAAAAGCTACACTCTGCGTCACTCGGCATGCAACTGGCCATGTCCAGATTCTTACCTCTTAAGGCCTCTTGCATTTCTTCCATGTGTGTAACCCATTCTGGCTTACGATATTCTTTTGTTCCAAGTATACCTAGTAACACAGAATGACAATGAGAAATATATAGCAAACATACTGCGAATCTCTAGAGTTTCTTCAGTATTTGAATAAATAAAAAGATTAGAGCGATACTAAAGAGATTCGTAGAAATGTAGATACGCGAAATGTAGACAAACAATAGAGAAAAGAGTGTGCGTTGAAGATGTTGCGAGTGTTTGGTTGGTGTGGATCAGGAATATATTTTTTTCGGGATAATCAGCGGATTTTACCAGCGATAGGATTTCGATGACACTTCTTCGATCAAAGAGCGTAGCTGAAAAGAATTTTACTAGGTATATTAGAAAAGTTCTTACAAATTATTTTGAGAATGATATTACCTTCTACTGATAAATATGTCATAGTAGTCGATACACCAAGTGGATTGTGAGCTTCAAATACAATTTCACCGGTATCATCAGGGAAAGTTTCAGCAATTGTCAATATCGACGTACCATCTTCAAATTCCTCAATTTGGAATTCTTGTGAAGGTACAATTTCTGTGCCTTGTTTGTACCATTTTACTTTCGGTTTTGGTTTACCTTTCACTTTTACTTCCAATCTATACAAGAAGAAATAAATAATAGAATCTGATATTTGATGCTTTTGCGGTGTGTTGTATTAACATGCAAAGATGTTTTTCGGGTTTGAACCGCGTTAGTGTCATTTTTATACCATCAGGCTTTAAACCCTGATAAAGTGAGCTGTAATGTTTATGAAACGTCGGTATAAAAATGACACTAACGCGGTTCAAACCCGAAAAACATCTTTGCATGTGAATAATAGAATGATATGAGATGTGATCTCGGATTCGTTGTTGAAAAATTAATAAGTACTGTAGGCAGGCAGTTCGAACCAAGTGGCAAAGTGTTAGGCCATAAATTAAACTCAAGAGTGACCGCTACTGACACCAATGTACATTCATCTATTCGTCAATCTCTGCTTTGAAGGACTGTCACTAATCCTTTGATATGTTCTAGTTTATTATCTCGAATATATGTGCTAAAGCAATATTTCTTTTACTTTTATATTGTTAGTTAATTTCCACCAAAGATGACTTAAAATAAAGTCGAAACGTCTGGATCATACTCTTAAGTTTAATTTACGGCCTAATATTTTGCCACTTGGTTCGAACTGCCTGCCTACAGTACTTTTTAAGAAGAAATAAGTTACGCGTGTTGAAATATATTTGCATGTAACATGATTATCATTTGTTTTATAAAATATGTTCTATAATATATTTATTAAATATGTTCTATAGATACCTAGTTAATTCCCCATCTTTAATAGGAACTAACTGAGGAAGCTTCTTAACTATCTCTGGTGCTGATTCTTCTACATCAGTATCGATTTCCTAGCAATAGATATAAATTTTAATGTACTTGATATTGTGTGAAATATAAATATGATATTTCTTTAATAGTTCTACGTACTTTTGGAGATAAAAGATCTTCCTCTGATCCTGTGGTAAGAGATGTGGCGACTATCGAGGATGCAATTTCTGAGTCAGGCACATACTCGTAAGCTGGAAATAAATCCGATCCGTAATTAATTACAAGATAGACAATGTTGATAAAGTACGATTGTTATTTTTCTCAACCGATAAGATATATACCTTCCACAACAAGTGATGACATGCAGACGGCTTCGCCAACAGGATTTATAGCGCGACATGTATATTCGCCAGCGTCTTCAGGAAATACTTCGGTAATAGCTAGACTGCAGACACCTTCCATGTCTTGGACAATTGTAATTTCTTTGCCTTCTTTAATTGGTTTGTCATTGTGATACCATTCTACTTTGGGCGTCGGTTTTCCTTCAACAACGCAAGTTAAATTAACACTTTCACCGTCCATAACTCTTACGGGTGATAGCCTCTTAACGAATGTTGGTGAAACCAATTCAACTGCTTCTTCCCATGTTGTATCTATAATGTTAACGACAGCTGTACAAGTAACAGAGCCACCGACATTCTCAGCACGACAAGTGTAGCTACCAACGAGCTCCGGTGTAACTTCTTTTACCATCAAGATTGATCGATTCTCTTGAGTCACAATTCTTACTTGTGGCGTCGACTATAACAAAGATTGTACACTTATTAATTTCACAATGTATTTTTATTATATTAATAAACATAATAACTCGAGTTACCTCAAGAAGTTTGCTTTCGTGGAACCATTGGAAAGATGCTGCCGGATAAGATTCTACTTTTGTTTCCATGATAACAACTTCTCCTTCTGCTACAAGTTGGGGCTGAATCGGTTCCACAAATCTAGGTGCTTTCACTTCGCTAGTATCTTTACGCTCTTTAACGGTTATAGAACTCGAACTTCTCGCTTCACCGACTTCATTCTGGACTCTAATCTCATACTTGCCGCTATCGTTCTTTGTGACATCAGATACAGTCAGTTGGGTTGTATTCTCGTAGATCTTTATCTCGTTTCTGTCGGTTGGTGTAATTTCAATACCATTGCGGAACCACTTGACTTCTGGCTTCGGTATACCTTCGAAGTCAGCCAAAAGTTTCAGAGGCTTTCCGCGTTCGGCTATGAGAGCAGGTAAGGGTCGTGTAATTCGTGGTGCTCTGAGAACAGCTGGTTTGCTTACTTTGACAATGTTACTGATTACTAAATTGGCTCTGCATTCAGCGCGACCATATTTATTTACAGCACGAACACGATAAATGGTTTCATCTTCTGACATTGGTTCTAAAATCTTAAGTGTAGCTTCTCCGGTTGTCGGATTAAAGGTTATTTCAGTTCTTTCGTTTGGCTTTACTTCTTTTTCACCCTTATACCACTTTACTTCTAGTACTGGTGTACCAGTTACAACACATTCTAATAGGGCAGGTGTGTGCTCTTCAACCATTATAGGTTTAATCGGGGTTGCAAAATGCGGCGCTATACCTTCTTCTTCTTTTTCTGAAAAGCAGAATGTAATTGTATCACAAAATAAAAAAAGAATATAATCACACTCTGCATGCTGTGCATATTTTTACGTCGCACTTCCTATTCACTGTAAAAACTATAAATTGATTTATAGATAGATTGATTGATTTATATTAGAAGACGTCTTATATTTTAATAAAGACATGCGCTTTAATTGCAAACTAACACAATTATCAATTAAAAAATTATATAAATTTAATCTAACAATATTTGTTTAGCGAGAAATTAATAGAAAGATTTAAAATTGTCAAAAATTAAATCTCATAATCAGTCTAAATCATATAATCGTGAAACAAACTTCACACTCAATAATATTACTACCATATATCACAAGATTGACAGTGGATGTTGCCACTCCAGCCGGATTGGACGCTCTGCAAGAGTACATTGCCGCATCTTCTTCTTTTACTTTTGTAATTTCTAAAGTTGCTGTTGTTTCAAATATCGTCATTATATATTTTTCACTTGCATGGAGCTCTTGCTCATTCTTATACCAAGAAATTTCAGGAGTAGGGTTTCCTACTACAGTACAAGTAAACTTGGCAGGTTTTTCTAGCTCAGCAATAACGGGCTGCACCTTTTGGATAAATCGTGGAGCAATAGTTTTGTCTTTGTCCATAATAGATATGTCGACTTGAGTACGTTGTCTGCGTTTTCTTTTTCGATCTTCTACTTGCGTGATATTATTCTCAACTTGCACTTCGACATCTTTAACAATGTCCTCGATTTTTTTAGTTTTTATGGTAACTTCTTGCTTCTTTTCTTCAACAATAGGAACAATTTCTTCAAATACTTTTTCTGTTTTCTTAGGTTTTCTTTTAACCAATTCACTAACAGTTTCTTTTTCTTCTAATACTTCCGCTTGTTCTTTAACTTGAGGCCCAAATTCGATAATTTTTTCTTCCTTAGGTTTTTTATTCGCTATTTTTTCTTCACTTAATGTTTTTAATATATCTTCTTTCACTACGTCTTCTTTCTTTATTTTCTTTTTGGATATTGGTTTTAATGTAATTTCCTTTTTTTCAACTATCTCAGTTAATATCTCATCTTTATCTGAGACTGGTATACATTCTTCAAGCTGTTTAACACGTGAATCTTTAACTTTTTCCATGACATTTATTTTTACGGTTTCTTTTTCTTCTATTCTTGTTTGATCTTGTTTCTTCTTTCTCCATGAAATCATACTTGTTTCAATCATTTCAGTAACCTTTTCTTCTTCTTTAGATACTGGCACAATGTCCAGTACCTTTTCGGCTTGATCTTGGATAGTTTCAGTTGTAATACTTGTTTCTTTTTCTTCAGATATTTCTGCAACTGATTCTTCTTGATCGATTGGCACTATTGTAACTTCTTCTTTAAAATCGACAACCTTTTTTGTTCGTTTACCACGTCGCCAAGGAACTGCTGTTTCTTTCGGTTTATCTTTGACAGGTTCTACTGGTTTCAACATAAATTCTTCTTTTGTCTCTTTCTCTTTGATAGGCCTCTTAACCGGTTTCAGAATTACTTCCTCTGGTTTTAGTTCTTCAGGCTTTTCAATTCTCTTGACTGGTTTCAGTAGAACTTCTTCAGGTTTTTCTTCAGGTTTTTTCTTTACTACTGGTTTCAAAGTTATTTCTTCTTTTGTCTCTTCCTCTTTGGGAAGCCTTTTAATCGGTTTTAGAATTACTTCCTCTGGTTTTGGTTCTTCAGGCTTTTCAATTCTCTTGACTGGTTTCAGTAGAACTTC
>QVOA01014121.1:0-13345 GCA_014825685.1 Pseudomyrmex cubaensis
TTTTTTTTTTTTTTTTTTTTTTTGCAATAAAAAAACATACACGGCTACAACTGGGAAATTAAGCGCGCTGACATTTCGGTATTCGAGAAATGATTTATGAACTTCTCGGACGCGCTGTCGTCGATACTCCGAAAATCGCCTGCTCGCCCTCGTTTCGTCTATGTGTGTTGTGTGTGTGTGTGTGTGCACACTCGCGCGCGCGTACGTTTCACTTGTGCAGTCCCGGCGCGAGTGCAGGCGGAAAGAGCGAGTCAACGAACGTGCGCGACAATGAAGCGACGTCCGTTTCGCCGGCGGGTTCACCTGCGCCGGGGACTGAAATCAATTGTAATCAACACCGATGTATAAATCAAATTGTCCGTAGGGGCAGGCTAGAGCGAAACGTAGAATAGAAGCGGTAGAAACCGGGGCGCTTCCCTTCGAATGATTTGTCGGTGGCACGCTTTACGAACCGCTCTCCTCCTCATCCCCCTTCCCGACCGTTCCCCTCGGCATTCCCTTTCCCATAACCATCGTCGTCGCGGTCGACGCAGAAAGAGAAGAGAAAGGCTCTCTCTCTTCCACCTTCTTTCCTTCCCCATATAACCGCTGAAGAAAAGTTTCGCCATATCGGCGGAAGTTTCAGATCGCTTATAAGGAAATAATACCCATAATAGGCAAGATGTGTCCCATCAGCCACATTTTTCCCCCAACGATGGAAAGCATATTATGTGGTTCCAGCCGCGCATTTACCGCGCGACCTGAAGCGGAAAAACAGATTATCCCCGCTGACGCGCGCGCGTGCAATCTATATCAATCTTTCTTTCAACGCAAATAATATACGAAGCCATTAGCATTTTTGTGACGATGTGACGATGTGACGCCGATTTTTAATGTATTTTTTTCATCCGTTGACGACGCGGAGAAAAAAAAAGTATCACGAAAGGACAATATTGTATTGAAATACAATATTGTATCGAAATACATTACAAAATATCGGAGAAAAGAGACCTTAAAATTTTTTATTGCCACACACACACACACACACAAACACACAATTTTTATTTCCTTCCGGTATTTTTCCATTAACGTAGGCCCCGACAAAGAACAAAGTTACGATAGTATCGTTTTGTGCCTTATCGTGGCTATCGATTCACCGATTATCGGCAAACCACCAGACTGGCACTCCCGCAACAACTCGCGTGTTCTAAATTTGTCTTTCTCCCGTACGGGATTTAAAGAGCGAACAACCAATATCGTTTCTGTCTCAAAATAATAATTTCGCAAAATAACCGAGTTTCACATCGAACGAAATCTTCATCGAAGAGATTGATTGATTGATTAGGCTTTATTTATAAAGCGCTCTGGGCAGAGCCTCCTCGAGCGCGTGTAAAAAACAATACTGAGAAAAAACAATGTAAGTATAAAAGTTAATAATCTTAGAAAGGGATACCTGAGAAGCAGACATTAAATAACAGGGTAACAAAATAAAATAAAGAAAATAAAGTAATAGACAAGTATAAAAACAAAAATAACAAAAATAACAAAAGGAGCTTAGTTAACTGTTGCTCGGAAGATATTCAAAAAATTTATATCTGAATAGATGCGGATTTCTGCCGGTATCGCGTTCTACACATCCACCCACGCGCATCTGAAAGAACGTCGAAATAACTCACAATCAGTTCGACTCTGAGGGAAAGCTAAGTTGTCCAGCAAAGATCGTGTGTCCCTGAAACGCTCATCCCGTCTAAAGGAGAAAGCGCTATAAAGCACTTGAGACCTATGAGTTTCAAGAATCCTGTATATCAAGCATCCTATGAAGAAGTTGCTCCTATTTTTAATCTTAAATCATTTTAGGTTGTCGAAATATGGCGTTAGAGAAGAGAGAGTCTCTCGTAAAGGGAAAGTTTTCATTGAAGACAAAAACACGTTTATTCTCATTCTCAATATCGAACATGTGTGTGGGTCGCGTATTAAGATTAGACTCGCGTATATATATACATCTCAACACTAAATTTTTCAAACTCCGAGCGTGATACTCCATGCTTAGAGAAGTTTAATATTAGATTTAATACCGCGATAATGGAGCATCGCTCTGTTAGCGTGTCCGAGTTACATATGTGTATTCCCGTCCGAAATTCCGCACGAACACAACGTTACACCTGCAAATTTCATGTCGCGCCAAATTATGAGTGTCTATTGTGTCTCGTGCATTACACGACGTCATGCATTTTGTAACATTTGCTCCATCAAGAAAAAAAAAAAAAATCCTCGCGGAGACAATATGTTGTAGAGTCGCCAGAGGCCCGCTGTCTGTCCGCCTCATTGTTTCGCATTTTTGCGCACGCGCGCATTATTTCTCATTAAATTAAAACCGGCTTATCGCGACGAGACTTCGCCAGACAATGCGCACAGAAGCGACATATTATAACCAACTCGTGGCGGGGCCCGTGATCGGAGTTGACAGAGGCTAGCGGCAAATGAATTTCGCCCGCCGAAACAATGTAACCTCGCGTTATCCACCACCGATGTTCTCGCCCTTTAAACGTCAGAGCATCTCGAACAGAGTCGCTCCCACGTCGGGCGCACACGTGTCGCGCAATCTCTCGCGTGTGTGCGCGCGATGCGTGCCGCTGCACCTGTCCGAGGCTGAGTGCCGCGCTTGCCTCGTAACTCGCTAATGCAGTTTTCATCGAGGAAGTTACCGCAGCGACGTGCAGAGAGCGAGAGAGAGAGAGAGGAAGTCGACGACGGAAGCCTCGACGGAGTTTCGGGAGGATGTCAGGTCCGTGCCACGGAGAGTCGCGCACCGGCTTCTCCGCGCGAGGGATCTGCGATGTTTAGACCCCAGAGAGCGGAATCTCCCGGACGCAGGTGGACCGTTTTAACGGTGTTTTCACCGAGAGCGAATAAATCTACATTCTTTTTTTTTTCCTCTCCTCTCTTCTCTTTTTTTTTCTTCATCAACCTTTATCACAGCGAGGGAGAAGCGTTCGTTTCATCGATAAATCGCGGAGGAATTACTTTACCGCAGAGCGGCCATTTCGTTCGCCGCGTTCTTCTCGGAGAAGTGTGTAGCGTCTTCTTCCTTTTTTGTTTTTTTTTTTTTCTCTTCATCGATGAGAGAGCACTCCAGATAAGAACGGTCCAATTATCCCTGTTTCTGACCCTTCGGCAACATCCACGTGTACCACACGCTCGATATTAATAAATTATCGGTACTTGTGCTTCTTCTCTTCTTAGAGAAGAGAAACAAGACTTTTTTTCCCCCCTCCCTCTCCCCCCGGAGCTTGTGTATTCAATGAATCATGTCCCGGGTGAATAGACACGCGACGTGTTTTACTATTTTATAAAGCACGATACGCTTCATCGTTCGCAATTAATTTATTATCGCGATTAATTATTCGCAGTAATATTATTAGTTTGGCGATTGCGCGAAAATGCGCATCACGTATGTATAAACTCGTGTAAAACACTCGTGTGTATCGATGATGATAAAATGTATATGATCCGACGGCGAAAATCTCGCCGGGTTAAAACTATCTGTAATAATAGGTTTCTGTATTACAAAGGAGTACCAATTATAATTTGCACTTCAATTAGATCAAACACGCGATTTAATTAACGAATAAATTAATAGAAAAGCGAGGCCCCCGCTCGGTAATTCACCAAAATTAACCGAAAAGTACGAGCACGCAATTGCACAAATCATAACGTAATTACATCGCGTACTACAATAAAATATAATTATCCTACTTCTAATTTTGCTCGCGTGTGTGTGTGCGCGCGATACTTCTCATTAATTCCCGACAATTTTCCAACCTGAGACGCACATCTGTATTCCGATGATACGATGATCGTCCCGGCAACAATTACACGTCCGTTTAATCATCAAAAAGACCGTTGTCGCGGCGCGCGACAGAAGCTCTCGCGACATTTATTACGCGCGAAATATCTAATCCGCGCATTCATATCCGTCTCTCATAGTTGAAGCTACGACGGGGGGGAGTAGAAGGGGAAATCCCTCGAGCGTATTTTAAGTACCAGAATAATCCGTCTCTCCTCCGATGTCTGCCGTGACTCCCTCCCCGGGACTCCCTTATCTCCGCCCTTTCATCTTTGCGGTCGTACATCTTACCTCGTCGTAAAACCCGAGGCCGGGGGAGGAACTTACGAGGTGTAAGCGGAGGGTAATCCAAGGCGGCCACCCATAATTTAATGACGTTTAATATGCGCAACCGTCGACGAAACTATTATTCTGACCGTTGCGCCGCGGGTATATATAGGTGCTGTCTCTCGCGTTACCGCGAATCGGGTCGCGCGGGCGCATTATCACGGAAGCGAAATGGATCTGTCCGCGCCGGCCATTGCGCGAAATTTTTAAATCTCACCGCGAGATCGCGTTTCCGCGACGATATAAAACGGCTGTAACGCCGCGTTGTGCAGTCACGCCGCGCTAATGAAATAATCCGACGAGTTGCACAAAAATTTTATTATAATTTTTTTTTTTTTTTAATTGAATGACGCACACACACACACCTCTCTCGTCGAAATAGCGCGGAAGGATGTGAAACAATCTCCATCGTGCAAATTAACGAACACGCCGTGATAGATTCGAATCGAAATTTGTATCAAACTCAACAGACTCAATTAGTTGACATCGCCGCGCAGTCATCTTTTCGCGCAAATCCCGCCGATATTTTGTTAACCGCTATGTGTGTGTAGCGACGCGACGTTAACGAGTTAACCCACATCGGCGGATCGATGCGGTGAAAAACCCGTCGAAACGTAAAAATGGGCGGTGTTTCAGTCAATCCCCTGTTTTCCCCGAACCGTGGAGAGATCGCGAAGTGTCAATTTGAATCTCTTTCCAAATAGAGATAAAAACATTTGCGCGCGCGCGATGAAATTCCGCATTCGGGGGATTGCGTCACGAAAACGCTTTCGCGGAGCGCACCGTCGACGTACGTTCTCGCCATCGACGGATGTCGTATAGACATCTCTCGACTTCCGAGACGACGACGCGCGGAGATGGGATACGATACTCGAGATACCGTCAGACCACCCGGCAAAAACCGCGCGCCGCCGTTGTCGAGAGACGGATGCGCTTTCTGCAACGCGGACTTTTTGCCGATCGTCTCGACGGCGATTTTGAGATCGCGATGTATCGGTCGGGATCATTAATTCGCATGCTCTCGCCCTTTTGTGCCGTCCGCAGACACGAGAGATTCATTTATTAAGACGGTCGAAGAAAGCGCTAGCTCACGGGGGAAAAACTCGATAAGTCACATTTTCGTAACATTTTAGAGGAGATCGATTTTATAGTTCGAAACGTACGTGTATTTCTCTATTACACGTTTTGTAAAAATGCTTATATCTCTATCAAGAATTTCCCCCTCTCGCTTTGGATAATTAAAATATTCCATTTTAATTACCAAATAACATCAAAAACCGAAAAAAATGGATTTATTAAGTTCTTCTTCTGTGATCTTCATATACGTATATATAAAAAATAATAATTGTCATCACTCATCATCATTAATTTCTATCGTTTCCTAGCGTAACATAGGAACCCCCGAAATCGTTGCACGAAACAATCCGACGATTCGCAGAGGTTTCATTAATCATTAGATCTCGGATGTACGGGTGATTAGCCCGTAGCATCCAAAGTGCGGATTGCAGAGTGTAAATGGACCTACAAATTTTAGGCGGGTTTCGAACCGCCGGAAGTGTGTGTTGCGCATGACACTTCGAGAATACACTCAATTTAATTATTGGAGGCCCGATTCAATTTGTTTTTAAAATCGAACAACTCGATTGAAAGAGTCCGGAAAGAAGTCCTAAGGTGTTGAGAGCGGACTCAAACTCGGGAGACTTCCATGGTCGCGCGCAACCCCCGTACTCAGGCCGCGAATGGGCCGATCAAATCAAGAAATAAAATCTTTTTAATGATACGCTGATTGTACGTGCGAATGTACGTGAAATACATATATGTATGTATATATTTTTCACGTACATTTGCACCTCATGAAATTGCATCGTGACCTCAAGAATCATTGGAAACCGCGCGCGCCGTAGCTCTTCACGTATTGGATAGCGCAGCGCACACCATGACTCATGAGTGGGACGTAACGAAACGCAGTGGGGTTTCACTTCCTTCTGCGTTGGGTAAGATATTGGGCAAATATTCCTTTTGGTGGGTAGCAATATACCCGAAATAATTATCGGAGGTCCGATTCGGTTCGCCAAGTCAATCGATCAACTCGACTGAAAGGGACCGGTCCGGGTGAAAAAAATCCCAAGAGCGGATTCGAACTCGGAACACCTCCGTGTTCGCAGCTCCTAGACCGCGAAACCAGTGGGCCGGTCACATATAACAGTTGTAATATACATATATATATAACATAATTAAGTTATTACATATATAAATATCCGCCTTCTAAAATTCTACAAAACAGTGTGTGTGTGTGTGTGTGTGGCTACAGATACATATAATTATCAATCGTGTTCAATACGATATTGTAAATACGCTATTTTACTGTAGTGCACGGTAATATAATCATCGCAATCTCTTTGTGTGTATGTGTGTGTGTGAAAAAATGTAGAAAAACATTTATATATCATATACGCAAAAAATCGCCACATTTCATCGTTCATTAACCAAAAGCGTATAAATGTAATACAAGAATGTCTACGATCGCCGCAATCTTACCGCAAAAAACCAGGGTGGATATCGGCCGGCGTGCGTTGCTCTCCTTAGTTTTCTTAATGGCTTCACCTTTACTTTGGCTTTCGAACACCTGATGAATAAAATGTTAGTTCTCATGCATTATGATAAAAAAATGTTTAGGCGGCGAGGCTCAGTTAGTCGCAGTATCTCGAGTATCTCAGTCCAGAGATACCCGCGTTGGATAGTAGTAATGGAGTAAAGATTTCGATTCAAGTGGGGGATGGTTTCAAAGCAGCATACGGACAAATAGTGTTACTCTCTCTGGTATTGTGCAGTCGTTCTCGAGAAAAAACATTAAAAACTAAATATCCAATCTGGCTATCTAATGTATATATCATCATCATCATCATCATTACAGCTAAATATCGAGTATATCAGTAAATGAACGATCAACAAGACTCGTGGGAGGGAGAAGGGAGAAGGTGATTGCGGGATTCATCCCTACGCAACGACACGAACACGTACATACACAGTTAGATCGGGGATGTAAGAGAAGGGAGAGAGGGAGCGGGAGATTAGAGGGGGAGGGTGAAAAGAGAGAGAGACGCGCGCATTAACAAGGCACGCACAGATAATATATATATATATAAGGACGTAATATCATCACATATCTAAACATCGATCAACTAAAGCTAAAAGAGATACGGATATGTACCTTTCGACAAAGAAAAAAAGAGAACAAAGTTCAATCAATCGGTGTCAATCAAAGTCAATCGAGTCGGAGAGTGGTGGTGAGTCTCGCAAACTTGCTTGATAATAAACATATATATATATGTGTGTATATATATATATATATATTGTAAATCAAATCGATATGTAATCTGGATAATACACATATCCATATATATGCGTATACATACATCTTGATACGTGTGAGTCTAAGTACACATATGCAAGGATCGAGTCTGCATGTACGTATGTATAGATATATATGCTACGCTTATAGAAAACGATCAAAGGTGGTGAACTGGTGTTTTAGCATGGTCGAGCGACGATCGAGGCATTAAGAGAATTAAAGGGAGAAAGGTAGATAGTGAAAGATAGAGAGAAAGAGAGAGAGAGAGATAGAGAGAGATATATATATGTATATATAGATAGAGAAATATATAGTAAGAAATACAGGGAGAGAGAGAGAGAGAGAGAGAGAAAAGACAGACGAGTATTATGTATGTAAAAGCGAAGTCTATTACGCGTGAAGAAGAAAGAAAAAGGAGAAGGACTAGGGCTGTTTAGAGAAAAAAATCTACTGACTAATCCTAATTGCAAACCAAACAAACGAACCAACCTCCTCGGTAAGGCCTAGCCGAAAATGTTCGCGGGACCCCTGTAACAAAAACATATATAAATCATAAGAAAATCATAGAAGAAACAAAAAGAAACAACTACTGGCTTTAATGAGTGACAGACGTATGTTACAGTATCACATGAGAGCGAAAGACGGAGGAGACTCAGCTATCGGGGGGAGTCGGAGCGAGGGGGTGTCAAACGCGTCAACGCTCGCCGCGACGATGCATTACCGATCAAATCGCTCTGCAACACGCAATCAACAATAAATCCTTTTCTCTTTAACGTCGAAGCGCCAAGTATCTCCGTATCGCGACACGATAAATCGATCGCCAATTTTCCTTTTTTCTCTCCGTGTCATAAATGTCTCGGATAATATATTTGCAAGAAACAAAAAAAAAAAAAACGAGAATTCAATCGGTGAAACACACACGTACGTATCCTAAACAAAATCTCTTAAATATTCACGATCATGATCTGCTCCTGAGCGTTCAATTCGACGCGCGGTCACGCGATCGACGCGTCGTGTATTTCCTTTTAATTGCAAAACATTCGCCGCGCGTGAAAATCGATCGAAAGCGAAAACAAAAATATTCCCCGTTTGACACCCCTTTTACACAGAGACGCGCAGAGTCTACTATATAACCTTTTTTTTTTTTTTTTCCACGACCGCTCGTCGGTGGGGGGACGCATTGTGATGGCCATTGAGCGCGAAATAAAGTTTGCACCGCAAACCCGCTTTTCGGCCGCGATTAGTCGCTATCGAAAGCGCGGTCGGACTGACGAATAGCCGGCCGCGTTCGCGCACAGCACACCGTTCGGTTTAAACCAAAATCGAACGCGCGCCCCCCGCGGGCGAATCTTATTCAACGCGGCAAAATTGACGCGGAATAAACGCGAATTGTTGCATCCGCGCGCACACGCGCGCGCGGACACCACGCACGGGGCGCGTGATGTTTAATATCCACACAGTCTAGTGGGAATAACCTGCGTTAAATATGTACAATGCATAAGTGTTTCAACCGGCGCAATTCAGTTCGGCGAAATATACAGACGTTCGGCGCGAGAACCGCACGCGCTCGGGAACGAGTTTTCCGGGGGAAATTGGCATGAAATACGGATGACACGTCGTATTTAACTCCTCGCGTCGGAATGAAAACGAAAAATGAGAGATGAATAATTATTTCAGCATTGAATCCGATTGCGCGCGCGCGCGCACACAATCGAGGGAAGAGCGCGCGACGTATTGGAAATGCGATACGGAGGAATACGTGGAAATGGCGCTCTGTATATTTTTTTTTTTTCCGCAGACGTTTAAATCGACGATCTCTCTGTGTTTCGCGCCCAAAACTCTGTATCGCGCCATTCTAATTATTCTCTCACGCGTTAAAAAAAAAAAAAATGTAGTAACCGCGTGATATACTACTCTCGACGCGCACACGCCCGGCGTTTTTATTGTGTACATACGTTCGCGGAGCCAAAACTCGCGCACGCGCGAGAATGCGAAATATTGCATAATAAATCGTGTCCTTTATTTCCGAATGTATGTATCCGGAAGCTTTATTTTTCCCACCGATCCGCGCAAAACGATCATCACCCGTTCTCTCTCTCTTTCTCTCTTTGTTTCTTTCTCTCTCTCTCTCTCTCTACGTCAAAGATGAATCGTCGCGCCGACGATGTGAAAACGAAAGAAAAAATGGAGAAGAGATCTTTCCGGTATCGCGGCATCTCCTCCTGCGAGATCTCGCGCGGTGTCGATGATTCGCGCTGTATTTTCGTCGCGTGAAAAGGAAAAAAAAAAGAAACAGAAAAAATAAAACAGCCTCGCTCATACACTCGATATATTTTTTTGTCGGGCGCAATATCTACGAGCACACGCGCGGCATAATACGAGTTTCTAATTTACAGTCGGCCGCGATAAGAGACTCTGATAACGGGGGAGGAGTGTAGTACCTTTTACCGTTTCTGTATTATTCGCATTCATTACATTGCAGAACGCGTTCGCCGGAAGATTAAGTTTCTCCATCCGTTCGCCGCCGCCTACGCTTTGTTCCACTCGCGGGCATTACGGTAGTTCATACAGAGGAGCGTATTACCATCGCTATATACGCGATGGCGCCACGTGGTTAACTTATACACGCGGGGGCGGGTGGGGAAAGTCGATGGATAATGCCCCCCCATTGTAAGTGGTACACCAGATAACGGCAGAGTGGATGGGTGAGGCTTTTTGTCGAGAATTTAAACCCTCCATTTGACGGACGCTCACGGGAGAGAGCGAACCAATGACAAACGTTCCCGACAAACGAGATTCTCCCGAAATTGTCTCCCGACACGAAGAGTTTCGCCGGAGAAATGGAAATAAAAAACCAGAACCAAAAAAAAAAAAAAACGTAAAACAAAACACTATCAGATGAAGTCGAGATGAGAAGAGCGAGAGAGACGGTTGGAAGATATTAAAAAGTACGCTTGTGAGAAAATGAATGTGCCCTCTCTCGGAAAGAAAATTCCAATCGAACTGCCTGCGGTGAGAAAAATGGCCACTGGATAAACCCGGGGGTGTTAAGGTAACGCAACGCCCCGTCGTCGGGGAATGATCTCGCGCCCCCGTGGCTGGTTGCGCGCCGCGTGATAAATAGGAAAAAATTGCTAAGTACGATCTCTTCACGGGAGTACACGTATATATATTTATATAATATATATGTACCTCGCGCGGAAAATAAATCAGACTCGAGATTTCGAGACGCCGGGGCGATAAGTACGCGCGCACAGCTGGTTACAACTGGGCGCGACGGTCGATATATATATATGTACTTCTTACGTCGTCGTCGTCGTCGTCGTTGTTGTCGGTGCGAGCTTTTCACCGAGCATTATGAGAACAGCTGGTGCGTGCGCGACAACTTTCGAGTCTTACCTGCGTGGAAAGACACGGCGCACACACGACGTCGCCCTCCAACGTTTCCATTTAGACGTTTGTGTTCGAGTTCCTAGCCGACGAGGAGGAAGAATATCTTGAAATGAAATCACAAAAGGGAGAGATTACACTTTTTGGTGGAGAAGTCGACCACAGAGCGAAGAGAGGAAAATCCATGATAAAGGAAAAAAAAAAAGAAAGAAAGAAAAAACGCGTCCGGATCTCCGAACCAAACAAGTTAATCGCCAAGAGTCTCTCGCCAAGATTGTACTTGATCTCGCGCGACGTGGAGAAAGATCCCGCTTGGAAGGATCGTCGCGGCGGCAACATAATCTCGGGGAAAGGAATAAAGTGCGCGGTGTCACACGATGGGGGGGAGGGGGGAGCGAGGTCGATGGTCGGAAGTTGGTTGTTAACGGACGTGTGCGCAGCGGCGCAAAGGCCGCTGGAAGGGCGGAAGGTTCTCCAAATGCGCGGCGGTTCTCGTGTGTGTCCGCGGTGTGTGTTATATACGGATGTAGTTACGAAGTGTTACGCGAAGAGACACGGGCGCGTGACTGGCCGAAAGTCTCATAACACTTGGAAACAGGTGGCGTGTGCTCTCGTCTTATTGCCTCGACGTCGGTTCGCGCCGGAGGGGAGGAAAACCGTGGGAGTGACGGGAAGAGATGAGAGTGAAAGAGACAGAAAGAGAGGGAGATAGAGAAACAGAGAGAGAGAGAGCGGAAGCGAGTCGATGCGAAAGTGGGAGAAAGGTGGGCGAGAACGTGAGAGACGGAAAAGGCGCGCACAACGAGCTGTCGGCGCGCGGCGAACAAACGAGAGAAAAAAGCCAATTCGATGTTAACCGAGTCAAAGAGAAGATGAGGTGCGCACAATAGACATTTGACTTTTTGTTTCGTGGATCTCTCTCTCTCTCTCTCTTTCTCTGTCGCTCCTACACGCTTTAAAGCTTCGAACGTAAATCTCTCGCTGTAGGGAGAGAGAAGAATCCTACTGGATGCTTTAATCAGAGAAATATACACCTAACACAATCGGGATGCGGTTTTACCTGTGTGTGACTTTGTAGACAATTTACAAAAAAAACAACAAACCAACAACACAACTCGAAAATCTTGAAATGTTGTTTGCGTCAATACATTCATACATGCCAAAAAAGCGGTCGTGTCTGAATGTAATTTTCTTTCTCGCATTACGGAGTTGCATCATGAAGATACCTGTGTGTTTGAGTGTGTTTCAAAATTGTAAAGAAGTAATGTAAAAAAAAAAAAAAGAGAAACGTCAGGCAAATTCAACTGTATGTAAAACATCTATTCGTTCACAGAGTTCTAATCGTCAAAAAAACGAAAGAAATAGTAGAATCTGCAACAATTACAGTAGAACTTTTTATCTATGTGTGTGTGTGTGTGTCATCTTGCTCGTCTCACTTGGCTGCCTTTTAATAAGGTTTTGCCAAGAAGTAAGAGAGTGAAAAAGAAATGAAAAACCGACAAATCGAGAGATACCATCCATATATATATAAGAACAAAAACGAACGTAAATTACGGCGCGCCGGATACACATGCCTGCCACTAATGCGTCTCTCATCACTCGAGTTCAGTAGAACAACACGATACATAGCCAGCCACTGAATGCGGCGTCTAACAAGCGTCTCTCCTCGTGCGAATCAGTTTTCGGTTGCGTGAGCTCGCGATGCTCCCGTCGTCTGAAAGTTCTCAGTTTTACCCTCGTGTACTTTCAAACAACCTTTCCCCCCTCCCACCCCTCTCCACATACACACGCTGGATGCAAACATCGCGCACGGCAAAGTGATTCGCGCGAAAAGAATCTACGACTGCGCATAACTATGTCCTCCTATTTCGCGAAGCGACTCTCGCAAATTGTCACTTTGCGCATTGCCATCCTGACCTCTTTTTTTTTTTTTTTTTTTTTTTTTTTTTTTTTTTTTTTTTTTTGTGACAAAACGGAAAACGGGGATGCCGTATGTGCAAAGCGCAACGCGACAAGTTCGAAAATCGTTCGTTTACGGAATGCGATATTGAACTAGATATGAAAAAAATAACAAAACAGCCCTTTTGTCGAACTATCACGAATTACTGTTAATAAAATCATACCAAAAAAAAAAAAAATTATCAAATGTATGTAACGAAAACAAGAAGAAAAAATACGTAAAAAACCAAAAAAAATACAAGAAGAACAAAGAGATCGATTCGGTCTCTATATACATATGCGCACGCATCGTCCAACAAAATAGATGGAAAATCGCACATTTCCTGTGGTCACGTTCCGCAAGCATAAAGTATACATCTAAGAAGAAGGGCATGCTTCGAGGAGTAAACGTGGAGCGCAGGCAATCATTCCGGTCTTTGGGGCTCAAACAAAAGCGACGTAGGAGGAGGAAATTCAACAGCAATAACAACAATAACAACAATAACAACAAC
>QVOA01014139.1:0-66128 GCA_014825685.1 Pseudomyrmex cubaensis
CATATTATTATTCAGGGAGGTGACCTTGATAACATATGTCAAAATTGTTGGGATCGGAAAATAGTCCGTATAACTGCATAATTACCGAATATTTTTTTAAGATTGAAAGCTACTTACATTGTTGTTTAGTTCTACGTAGTAATGCAATGCTGTATTTTTATTTCTATTACTCGCATTGATCTCTCAGACTCAATAAATGAACTTTCAATAAATTTTTATTTCTTCAAAAAAAAAAAGATTATTTAAAATCAATATCGACCGCGTGAGTGATAATTGGAATGAGCTTAAATCTCCTGGGAAATTCGCTTCTCGACTCCGATGACCATCTTCTATCAATGATAATTTTCTAGATTCTCTAAGACGCCATCGTCGCCACTTACGTAATGTCGTCTCTCGTTATACCGGATAACCTGTGATCTCCCGTAGAGTAGGTCCCGGCCGGCATACTCGGAAGGAACGTGATCGGTGATGCGCACACGTTAGCGGCGCGTTTTCCATTTTCGGGCTCTTCTGAGAAGGAATTCTCTCGAATTTCGAAGTTGTGTGCGCGATACCGCGCTGAACGTGAAAACCAAGTGATCGTCAAGAGAATCGTGCGATGACAAAGGGATTGGTTCGCGGTCGATACGGAGGCGAGTCAAAGCGAGCGATGAAAGAGTCGACGAGAAAGAGAGAAGAAGAGAAGGATGCGCCGCACAAGCTCGAAGTCTAATATTGTTGGTTGCGGGGTCGACTCGTGTCGTTTCGTTTTATGAACGGGGAAAAACGCGTTTGAAAGAGCGAACGCGAAAGTCTGCGAACCTGTGAATCTCGGTTTGGTGTATAACGCTAACCGACTTCAAGTCGCGACATAACGAGCAAGAATGGGGCTGCGTCGACGTGATAAGTGCGCACCTAACTGCCACCAAAACGAACAGCAGTCGCGCAATATTCGATTACGGGAATCGCGTTGCAAGCGGGACGCAATGATGGCGCCGCGCGCCATCGGTAATCGGAATCGAAATGCCCTCAGAGCGCTTATAGATTCTCTCGCTCGACATTTTCCAATGGTCGTGTCCAATGGCCGGTGTATGTGTGTAGTCTCCGATACACGGAGAAAGAGATGTAGTAACACCGAAAGACAACAATCTAGCAACATCAGAAAAGAGAAAGAAAAACAGCTATGAGAAAATACGACAATATCATACAAGTAACAAAAAAGTAAATAAATAACAATAGAAGAAAATATAAATAACATAATGATAACAGAATAAAGACACATTTTATTCTTCACATTTTATACATGTGTAATTAATATCTTTCGTAAATACATAAAGACAGTGTCGATATTTGCTCAATAACATCAATTCATTTTAGTTTTCGATCGATAACGTCTTTTCTTTTACTTCCATTTGTATTGCGGAAGACTCCCGTCTGACATTTCTCCTATATCATCTGATCACGTTCTCAAAATTTTCTTGATTTATATTTTTCGCGTTTGAAGTTTTGCGATAATTCGGTAAGTTTGTTAGAGCCGAAATAACGGCTACAAAAATAACTGTTTTGCGAAACGCGATTTCTCGCAAAATTATCGATTTGAAAAAAAAGAGGTATCTTATTAACTGAATATTAAACGAACAAACGTGGCGATTAAGCACGCCGAGTGAAATTCTACCTCGTTATATGGGCCGTTATTATCGAACCACCATCGAGCGCGTCAATAATTAACTGTGCTCGCTGGAATTTCATTTGTCACGGATGAGAATCCATGAGCGAGTCCCGGCCATTCGAAATTTCCGTCGATTACGTAATAAAGTTATAGATACATGTTTTATGACACTCGACTCCTCGCGCGTTTGCTCGCTCGCGAGTCGAAGAACCGTTTTCTCTCGAGCGAATTCTCTTTACCCTATGGGCTAACACTTCTTCGTCAGAGAATACGCGCGCGCGCGAAATTCATAAGACGTGTATTATGTTAATGCGCCTGATAGTAACGTAGACATTACCGGTACCTTGTGTAATAACTGATTACACGCGCCGTAGTTCCGTCGCTGCCACGTTCGTTATATATCGATTGGAATTATCGCGCGCGTACGCACGCATGTGTGTGTGTGTCGCAAATTTTGCTTCCCAGACTAAAACACTTGATTTAAAATTACGCGCGGCGAATTTAACGGTGTGATAATCGCACACTGGCGAAAATATACATAAGCCGCGTCAGCAGCAGTCGGAAGCATAATACAATCGCATTTGCGAATTCGGAACGCAGCCAACGGCATCATCGGAATTGGCGTTTAGATATTGCGTGGTGTGTGTGTGTGTGTGTGTGTGTGTTGTGTGTACGAAGCGACGGATTACTAATGTGTCTATTATATATCTCCTCGTGACAAGTCGCACAAATATTTCAATCAAAAATCATCACGGCGTTTCGTCGGCGCGCGCGCAATGTAATATTGAAGTAAATAACCCCATTTTAAGATAAATAAGTGAAAATAAATTGGACATTCATGGAATAACTCTCAAATCGAGAATAACGCGATCGCGAACGTATGGCGGGTTTTACGTTGACCACAACATTCATTCGCTAATACTCGCCGACCGCATCATTACGATTACAGCATCACTGTATATCGTTCGCACGTTCAAACGAGTTATTTGCAAACTCGAATAATTTAGTTGGGCCTTGAAAAAAGAAAGCGAGTTTTATCTCGAATGTACGAGATTAAATTAACTGTTGCTTTATGTCATACTTGATGACATAAAGTTATTAAAGTTGAAGTTATTATTCTTATCGGGGAAACGATCTCTTTTAAAGAAAATAATAGAAAACTCCATTTCGTAATTTACTTATCTATTTTTTTTTTTTTTTTTTAATAATGATATAATAACATAATTATGATTTTTTGACATGTGTTCGTTCTTTGATCTCGGATTTCATATACCTATATATTTTGCCTGGATGCACATGTACATCGAGAGAGGTCGTGTGTGTGTTTCTCTCGCGAGTCTCGGTCGAAGAAGCAGAAAGCGAGAATGGGTTATCGAGAACCGGATGGGAAACCACAGTGAGATTATGGTAAGTCTTATCTTATCTCCGTCGGCGGATGATTCTTTCCGACAGATTGACTCTTATTCTCTCCGAGATGTCACCCCCGAGGAGGTGGATAGTTTCCCGACGGGACTTCTCGCGTTTCACATCTAACACCCTCAGACAACCACATTCGCGTAATCCCAAGTACAAACATCGGGAGCGAGGACGAATAACGCGAGCGCGACTATAACCGCCAACCCCCGTCGCGCGCACGGACACATTTCTTAGTTTCAAACCGCATACCCCACTATATTTGCTCCGTCTTTCTTCTTCGCGACAAAGTATGATTGCTACACGAAAGGAGAATACGAAAAGTCGCGTACTTTTCTCTCGATGTTTACTCAAAATATATCTAAACTTGTGCACATGTGTGTGTGTGTCTACTATGTTTTTGTTCTCTCTCTTTCTTTCAATTGTTGAATTCTAAAACAAGCATATTTTACAATAACGTATTGTTTTTTTCTATGTCAAATTTTTTCTATGTCAAATATTAATTAAAATCTTGTTTCATAGTATTGCTCGTTACATTGTATTTTGGCGCGAAATTGATACATATATATATATATATTTTATATCGTAAAATAATTTTTAACATCACCAGTCAGAAATACAACGAGATATGACCAGTTTTTTCCGATTTCTGCCAGCATTTTAGACTCACAGCTCGCGAAGGTACAAGCTCGAGTTACGATAACAGCTTGCCTTTCGAACCGGTGCATATTCATACGTTTAATACGGCGGCGCCGTGGCTCTACATTGAATATTATAGCGACACGGCAGATGAATGGAGGATCGGAGGGTTAATCGAATTTTAAATTAAAAACTCTCGCGCGTCCATTCGCTTCAACTTGCTCTACAAACTGCATCCACGGTCGGTCGCTGCGAAGCAGTTACTTTTATGCCCAATCACTTTACTTTTTTCCGCAAGAGAGAGAAAGAGAGAGAAAGAGTTGTTAACTTTAATCCAATTCGTCCCTCCAAATCCCGTTCGCTGCATTACCTACCTTCGATACCCATTGATTGCGCTTTTCGCGTGATACGGTTTAGAAAACTTTATAATACATTAAGTAAAAGGTTTCTTTGAGAACACTGTGACATCAGTATAAATGGACTCGAAAAGAAGTTGCCTTTTGCCATTCATACAGATTTAATTTCTCTTCTTTTGTCTATCTTTTTTTCTCTCTCTCTCTGTCTCTCTCCTTTTTCATTTTCAATATCGAACGTTCTGATAATCAAGCTATAGGTATATATATATAAGCTATAATTCCATTGAAGCAAAATAAAACCAGGACTTCTTTTATTCTCTTTCGCGATTGTTTGAGAAGTATCGGTAACTTGATATATTTGTAGAAACTTCAATCGAAAGAAACTCGGCTCAAAATGGCCGGTAAATCTACTCCATCAAAGATTAAAGATGCACTTTCTGAGACATCTTTTATACGACGCGACGATGCCGCGTTAGAGAGAAACGCATCGATTTATGCGGAAAATATTGTTGAAAGATTTTCACCGCGGGTGACGCGGCGGTTGCATCGCATGCAAATCGCGTTTATGAGTGAGAGATAAAAGAAGGATCTCTTGCCACACAGTGATAGTTGCGAGACGTCGCCCTATTGCGACGGAAGAATGACAGAAGGTTACAGTTAATACACGTCTTCTCTCGTAATGCGCCGTGAGAAACCAAGCCCGCTACCGGTGCACGACACCGGCAATTTTGCGCGAAACGGGTCACAAGTTCCCGGCGAGTTCCGCAGTCAAGCTCGCTCGTCTGCGGAATCATAAAGGAATTGCCAGAAACGCGTCAAGACTTTGTTCGCCCAGGTGTTCGCAGCGTAGATTTATATATCGCAACCGACGTCGAAGATTCCGCCCCTCGGTATTGAGAGGCGTGACGGGATATAACTTGGCTGAGATGAGCTGGAAAAAAACAATTACTGTAGTAACATTACTTTGTAACTATCTTTGTACGCACCGAGTTCAGTGCACGAATGTATTCGGTAGAATATTGGAATCATTTTTTTTCCAAGATGTTTCTCTATAAAAAAAATCGTTCTTACGTTTGTTACTTTTCAAGTCTAGATTGTGTACAATTTAATTTATATTTTTCAATAAAGAATTTACAAGAGTAAGAAAGAGAAAGAAAAAGAGAGAGAGAGAGAGAGAGAGCTGCTTTATTGACTCGCGCATTTGCTCTTTTAAATTTTATTCTGTTATTGTTTGTTATCATTGCAGACACTACTAAATCTTGCATTCTTTTCAAACAGAAAATGTGATTTGTTGTGAAGAAATAAAGCATTATTTACTTTTCAGAGTAGAAAAAGCGCAGGATCATAAATAATATCAATATAAACATCGATTGTGGTTCCGATGGTCGCGAGTGACTGTTGCAGGACAATGCAAGATTCTATTTGCCCCATAAACGAATTTGTCTCTGCTTCCGAAAGAAGGTTTCTCCCGTACGTTACATCATATCTGGACGATAGTATGAAACGTTGAGTATGACGTTACTGTGACGATAGTTCCAACCAATTTGTTCCGCTCTCTCTTTGTTTCCTTTCTTCTGTGAGCAAAGGATGAACATGCTCTCGATTACTCCCCCATTTCACGAATCGAGAACGGAATTCCGTTACTTATTATATAGGTATACCTCGCGGCTTACAGCGTTTATTTCGTTTTTTTTTTCTGAATTTAATATTTCGCCAATGCGCTTCGGATGCGTTGCGCCGAGTGAAAAACTCGGACCGTGAACCAATTAAAATCGTTAACTGAGCGGCCGGAGAAGCGAGAACATGCGTTACATGTAGAAATAATTTTTCAAAGAATATTTAATGCTCACCTTTTTTTTTTTTTTTTGCCTCTTGCGATAATTGTTACAACTCGCGCCGAAGCATCTAGCGATCACCATGTGCATGTGTTTTTATAAAACGAAGCAACGAAAACTATTGATACGTACAGAAATTGCTACAATATTTTTCAGACGAAAAATAATAATTTTTCCCAACTGGTTTGTCAAGAATCGCGCTACATTTGCGGTGATTGATGATATCTAATCATTAAGGTTCGGAATATTACATTATTGCGGATGTTCGCATCTCTGCAGCATCATCGAAATAATATTGCTAGCAAAGAGCAAATATGCATATCCTCATGTACATCCATCAGCGGCGGGATTCATATTTAAATAACCCGCGTGCATTTGGCAAGTAACGCGCTTATTCGCATCTTTGACATTTTTCAAATATTTAAGCGACCATATATTCAGAGCATGGTAAAAAAAAAAAAAAAAACCGAGTAATGCGTCCTAACATTTTTATGATCTCATTGCTACTTGAAAAGGATCAAACGCATATGGCGCATATGGCGCGCATTAATAATCTCTCGCGAAATTCTCCGTCCATACGCATTTTCGCATGTTATAGGTATATACCGTGCGAACGGGATATTTTTTTCTCGCGTCAAAGCGCAGTGCGGAGGAATGCGCGATAGAAAGGAACGTGTGCGCTCGATTCGAGCACACACGTGTTATTGGCATTGCCCGAATTTCGCGCGAGATACATTGAGAAAGGCAGGGGTGGCTACGTACACGTAGAGACGGGAACCTTTTATGTAGTACCGCGTAACATTTTTACGAGTCCCGCGCGGTGTGTACGCGCCGCGCTCTCCTCTTCCGGCAGCTCAGCGTCATTGAAATTCAACGATGGGGCAGAAAATATACACTCTCCGCGAGCTTGAGGAAACAAATGGCTTACATTAGCGACGTCGAGACGAAGAGAAGGAGGGAAGGAAAAAAAAAGCAGCGAGAGTTTAAACATATAAGAGAGCGATGTTTGAAGAATAAAATCATGGGACGAGAAAGAAAAAAGAGGAAGAAAAAAAAAAGAGGAAGAGAGAGAGTGCACGAAGAGTGTTTCGGGGTCGACGACTGGGGCAATAAATTCCCCTTCTCTCGGGTGGTGGCCGGTGGTATCGGTTTAGCTGTAACTACTTTGATATTACAGCGGTAGCGGCAGCCGCGACGATGCTGCGATATCGAGCCGCGGATTAATTATCCATACGTGAAAACGTATTACCGGGCCATTGATAAAACCGATGCTCCGCAACTTGGACTCTGGCACGGCCCTCGCGCGGGGTGTTACGAGTGGCGGATCGGCAATGAAGAATTGACTATGCGCCGGATCCTATTTTACTACCGCGAATTGGCGGCTCGATCGCAATTGGATCGTTACTCGCGCGTCGGGGCCGATTGCGGGATTTAATTAGAAAATGTATCTACAGCGAGACACACATACACAGGGAAGCTTATCACGTAACTATATCACGGAATCTCGGTTATGTTCTCGTTGAATTACATAAAAAGTATACAGTGAGAAAGAACAATGATAAATATTTAGCTTGAAATAAATAACGATTAGTTTTTTTAATAACTATTACTCATTTAGAATGCGTGTGGTGTAAAATTAAGAAAACTGAGAAGTATTTAATTTAAGAAATTAGACAAATAAGACAAATGCGTCTGTCTTAAAGGCGGGATTGTCATCCGAGAAGAGCCTTTAGGGGAGTTGTTTTAAATATTTACTTAAATGTGTGACTACGACAAATTACTGTTTGGCTTTGCGTGACATGCAGATGGGACTCTCGGCAAACGACGTACTATCTACAAAACGTCGAAATTCTAGAGTCTAAATTACTTCAAACCATTTAGTAGATCTTTACTTGAATTTTCAATTGAACACATATATATCTTCTTCTATTTTCTTTTAGAATATTTTATATTTCTTCACTTTCAACTTACTTTTCGACACTTTATTTTTCTAAAAATAAAAAAGCAAGCATTAAAATTGCGCGCTCGTACAATCGCGTTTGTACAATTCGGATATGGCCGAATGCTCCGCGCAGTCTACAACTTGAATTGAACGACAAGAATAATCAAAGGAAGATATCCGTTCTGCAGAGCATCTCGATTTCTTCTAGACAGATTGTCGTGCAGCTCAGAATAAAGAACATACCATCGGGTCGGAGTTTACAAAGCGGAGTATAATACACTACAAGTGCAATGTCCGCGCCTTCTCGCGCATTCCTCCTGGAATCGTCATAAATCTTCTTCGTCGTTCTTAAATTATTTCCAATTGAAATAGCGTTCGCGCTCGACGTATCCTGCACGATACTCTTCGACGAGGTTACGAGCGTTCCAGGGTCTTCCTTCGTTCGGTTGCGATGGCGGCGGTTCGCGGAATAGTGGGAGGAATCCTCGTTCGTCGTCTCGAGGGCGAAATCACCAACATCTTTATCGCACTTCCTTCCTACGCAGTTAACCAGCTGGAAGGAAAGTGGAGAAGAGGGCGAGCTCGAAAAGAGAGAAGAGCCACGCTTTGGCCCCCGGGAGCAGCCGGCGCGCCGGAACCGTGCTCCTTGAATTCCTGTTCCTCGCTCGTTCGTCTGCTCACGTTCGGCGGAGGCTTCTCCGTTGCAGTTTTGCCTCGCGCCAGGTGTTACGTATATAGCGAACGTCGCGCATGCATACCCTTTCGCTCGAGAGAGCAGCCTCGGGACATGCAGGATTCAGGCCCGCTGAATTTCTCGGCCATCGCGCTTCCTTCGGATAGCGCTCGGCGCTCTATCTTTTCCTCCCCTCTTCTTGTTCCGTCATGAGAAAATAGCTATGGCCTCTGTCGTATATCGAGACCAATCGAGGTATACAGAGATCCATGAATACAGAAAAGATCCACCCAAGGTTTTTCTCTCTTCTTTGAAGCTCGCAGAAGAAAACGAGAAAGGGATTTTATTTTGCAATTCTCCGCCGCATATAACGTGTGTTAAAGATATATTTAAGTTAAATAAAGTCTTTATAATCTCTCTTTTTTTTCAAGGAATATTGAAATTTAAAGTTGCTTGATACTACTTGTCCTGAATGTACGATTCAGCGATAATACGTTTTTAGAAATACGACATAATAGCGTTGGTATTTTGGCTAACAAGAAAGAACGAAGAGAGAAAGAGAAAGAGAGAGAGAGAGAAAAAGAATAAGAGGTGAGAAATCTCTCTTTCTTTCTTTCTTATTCCGTTGGTAAAGCTTTGCATAAGGCTCCAGGAATTCTAGCTGCAAGAAGAAGTAATAGGACGGCGAAGGTTGGAGAGACACAGAATGGCCGAGAAAATACGCGCGACGTGCAAAGACGTCGCGGCTTAGTGCGACGTATTTATTTTACGGGCGCGCGATTGTTGTCGTGTGTCCGAGATCTTAGGATGAAATAAACGAGCAGCCGCCGCGCGCGCGGCCCAGTGGTGCGGTGAAGCGTTCAGAACAATTCCAATTACGTAGTTTAATGAAATTATTTCTCCGCGATTCGCGCCGCGGCATCTCGCGCAAAACGTCGCATCTTCGCTCTCTCTCTCTCTCTCTCTTTCTCCCTCCTACCATCTTCTCTTTCGCGCGATGCCAGATTTATTAACTCGTCTCAGATAAAACTTTCTGAATGCGAAATATCGCGGCGTGTAATATCGACATTGGCGCGCGCATTCGGTATGCAATCGACAAAATGATATCGCCTCGATGAAGGCAACGCTGATTTATCGATACGAAACATCGCCAGCCAATTCGCTGTTTTGTAGGTGTTTTCCTATTTTTGTGCCATCATATTGTACGAAGCTGACACGTTTAGTAATTTGTATCTCTTATTGAGCTACACGTTCTTTGTGTGTGTGTGTTTTTTTTTATAATTAACCAAAAAATTTGCGCGTGCAAATTATTCCAAGAGAGCTCATTTATTTTAAAGATATATGAAATAATACATATTTTCCCCTGCTTTTGTGAATTTCAACTTTTAATTTTGCAAATTTGTAGCAAATTAAGATATTAAATCAGCTGAGAAACAGTGATAATTAATCCCAATGTTTGCGATATGTTTTTGCGACCGGAAATCGGCGTTTAATTTCATTATTGCAATTTTGCTCGCAGAATAAAAGTCGAAAAAAAACTAAAATAAAATAAAGTTGCAAAATTGTTGTTTCCGCAGAGCGCGCGCAACGGCGCTCTTAATCGCCGAGCGGTATGTGAACACTGAACACAATGTTGTACATACAAACAACGTTTAACCTCACGCTCTGACGTGCTGTATTTAAACTGCGCGGCGAGAATAGCCGAGCAGGTCGCGCGATATTCAAGCGTTTCTCTCGCTCGTTACATCGGGAACTAACGAAGGGTGCGGATTGTATGCGGGATAAGCCCGCTTCCCGTTTGCGCGACGGAGCTCTATGGAATTCTCTATAGAGCGAACTAACTAATATGGCGACATGTACTCCGATTTCGCGGCGCGCACAAAGAGCCGGATAAGTGTGCGCCCATTAAAAAATCTCGCGATCGCCATCTGTTCCCGAAACAAAAATCCGGTCTCTAAGGGGCACCAGGGGTCAAAACACTAATATAACATAAGTAGCCTTCCTTTCGTGGACCGACCATGACGCCACGACGAATCACCTACGCAAAACAAAGAATTGCCGGTGCGGCGGTTTTGTTTCCGAACGGTTTCGGTCGTTAGAAGTCCGAGCATTTTTTACGATCGATTATCCGCCATTATATACGTCATCTGTCGCGTCGCATCCTGTGCGATTTCGTGGATTTATTTTATCGTTTATTTAGAATTTTGCAAAAGTAATAACATATACAAGCAATAAAAGAAAGTAAAACAAATAAAAATCAAATAAACAAAATCAATTACGCAAACAGGAGAAAGTCATTTACGAACAATATCTAGAGAAAAAATAGTCACCTTTTCAGATATACTCTCAAATATTGATACTTTGAAATTTTTACTTTTTTTCTAGTGTCATAACATTTGGTTTTTTATTGATACAACACACGGTTTTATACAGTGCGACGCTTTAAGCGCGCGAGTATTTTTCGGCCTATCACGGCATATCTCCCCCGTCTGATGACGATGCTTTCAATAATTCGTGAATATTGCAGATCCAAGACGCGAACGTGTCAGGTCTCTGACGACGCGGCGACGGCGATTTAATAATTTCTGCTCAAGGCGCGCAGCAATAACGAGCGGTCGTCAAGGTGCACCGGGTTAATAAAACCGTGCGCGTGTGTGAACCGCAACCTACTAGGTATCTTTTATACATATATACAAATACAAATATGACGGTAAAAGGACCATGATGATGTCACCGTTGCGACCGGTGATCGTCAAGTTGGCAGAAAGACAGCTATATCAGGGTGGAAGGGAAATATATGAGAACGCGCGCGAGAGTTCGCGAGTTGACGTTCACGTTTTACCAACCATAGGCGAGAGAGCTGTTGCTGCTGCACGCGTGCATTTTGCATAAGCGGAGAGACGAGCGCGATAACGACGGGAGATGCGAGATAACGAGACCGTTTTAGCGTTCAAAGCAGATTATTGACGGGGATTATCGAGTGTTACATAATGGCTGCGTTATATTTCCGACAGACGTATATACGATCAAGTTTGTTAACTCGTTTGCTGCATTTTTTTTCTTTTCGTCTTTCTCTCTCGGCAAATGATTAACGATTGACGCGCGAAAAGCGGGCGAAGTGAAAAATTTCTATTCAAAACACGAGCCGTGTACTTGTAAACGAGTTACAAATTAGAAGAGCCCGCGATACTTCGGATGCTTATTTCGAAACGCTGTAACGGGACTTTCTATGAAAGTGGCAAAAACTTTGGAATCCACCCGATTTTCGGAGCTTTCAGTTAACATAAATTAAAGAACTGCAAGTAAGGGACTTTTTGCGCCTGCTATTCGCCGGGGGTGTCTGCGCAACGAGTAGAGATGGGAATCGATAGTCGCGCGCGCGTGATTCTACTTCGCTTGAAAGGGGAGTAGTTTCAAAGCTTTTTTCGACGTCCGCCTTTCCTTTAATCAAAAACGCGCGATCATTTACTTTGACTTCGCGAAAATCGCTGAATCCGCCGATCATAAATCCCTCGAGTGTGAAAATATTGTTTTTCGCACGAAAGCTGCTAACGAGGTGAAACATCAAATTCTACAAGAGATAAAAGTTCATTAATCTTACAGTCGCACAGTTTTTCTCCGTGCAATGAAAACGCTTCGTTCGAAATCATTTTTGACCAAAAAAAAAAAAAAAAAAAAAAAAAAAACAAAAACAGGACAAAGATAAAAAAACAAATATTGCTACTTTGCAAAGCATGAAAATTCGAGATATATTCCGACGCGCAAACTAACTTCGTTTATTATTGGCGTAATGGAACCGGTTGTTGTTGTTACGACAAGAGCAGTGGCAATAATCTAAAATCTACGGCAGTCGTTTCTGACGCCGTGCGAACTACGGACCATAAAAACCGCGGGATTATGGAATACACTTAAGAATATACATATATATAATGACATATTATGGAGGAGTATATAAATTTTCCGGCGCACAAGACTCTCGAGACGTTGTTCTCCCATTATACGTGCCGGGACAAGCGAGTTTGTATATACACAGGGTGTCGCACAGAAAGAGAGGGAGAGAGAGAGAGAGCTCATGGAAAATCCTCCTCGCAACTTTTCGCATAGACTTCCCGTGAAATACTTAAAAAATAGTTTTTTTTTATAAGAAAAAAAACAAAAACTGTGCGAACATTCTTTTAATTTTGTGTAGGCGTCAAACACACTTAACGATGAAGTTTCTTCTCAAATAGGAGAGTTTGCAATATAACAAAAAATCGTTTTAATGAAAAATCTTTTAATTTTCCGATGTTCAATAATTTCGCAATTATCGGTGCAATTATTGAACGAGTTTCTTAGCTTGTTGCCCCGTGGTGTGTTTGATCTCCGAGAGACGACGTGTGTAGTGTGTAATGTGGATTTTCTCAAACACGCTCCCGGCACAATTCTCAGGGAAACCATCCTATATATACATATTCGCGCAGGTCGTAACTTACACGGCAGCACGCCTACAAAGTTTGTTTTTGCGCCCGTTTGCGGTAATATGCGATGTTGCTGGCCCGACGGTAATATATGCGGCTACGATTCCGGAATCTGAAAAACGTGGCGAGTAACTAACGGTCCTTGTTCGAGATGAGATCGTCCACTCTTCTGCGTTTTTATTTGCCGCCGTTGTAACACGCCCGAGAAATTGTTCCGCAAAACTGTCCGCGAAGAAAGATATTGTAGGTATATGCAACACCTCGGTTTATGTTGCGCGCGCGATGCAGCGGAGCGAGCGAAAATGCATTAGACACTGAGAAATCTGTTTGTCCCAGCGAACATTGCGCGTTGTGCGCAATAATAATCGCCACACGCTCGATACGTCGTCGTCGTCGGAGGTAGGTAATGAATGTAAAAGAGAGGTAATGGATGTAGGAGAGACAGACGACAGGCGCGCGAGAGCGGAAAGAGTCCTTCGCTAAAACTCTTTGAAAATTGAGATCTAAGGCAATTTACAGGAGGAAGGGGAAAAAAACGAATAATCAAAGCGAGAGAGGTAAAGGATGAAACGAGGAAGGAAGCTTCTCCTTTTTCTCAACGCAAACAGCCGCTCATCGATCGAGCGTCACATTTTCCTCTCCCTTCTTCTTTCCTCCTACGTCTTTGTCCCTCTCCTTTTCTCCTCGTGAATTTCCTGGGGATTCTTTCCCCGAGGAACGAACATCGGCATCGTCTTTTGATGCCGGAAACGGAAGAGGCTGATGAATTGCCTTAACAATCTCCATTTGTTATACCGCTCCTCCCTCTCGCTTGCGGTCATTGAAAAACACAATGTACGTATATATTCGAGCAATTACATTTGCTACTTTTTGTTGCGTGCTGAAATTGCTTTGTTAAAAATGCATTTTGCCTTTAATTTTATTCATATGCATAAAATTCATATATATTGGCTTTCGCTACTGCTTTATGCAAAACCCGGGACGTCAGAAAGAAAAACTAAAAAAAAATTGTTCGTCTCTCTTTCTCGAAAAAAATTTATTCGTAGTTTATTATACTTTAATTAAAAAATTAATTATCTTGCTGAATGGTAAAAACAAATACGCATCCGGTTCTCATTGGAAAAAGAATTAAGCACAACGTGCGCGTTCCAAGTCACAAAATGCGTGAAATATTTTATATACGTACAAATAGCTGAGCAAAACATATTCTGACTGTAAACACGCGTTTGCTGATGTTATTCCGTTTTAAACGAAGAAAAAAGAAAATAGAAAGTAAGTTCAAAGGCTGCATTATTTGAGGCTTTCTCGTGCGCAGCCAGTGCACATTCCGATTCTGTTTGACGAGCTTGCAGGAAATTTCCTTGTGTGCGGAAAGAGTACTCATGAAAGCTTTCGATTTCTCGGAAAGCGCACGCCGCTCTCCACGAACTTTCTCATCTATCCTCGCACTATAGATTCGAGACACTCGGAGTAGATTGAACAATCTGAAGCGGACGTCGCGTCGCTGATTCACCGGTGGATTAGAAGCGATATGATCAATGATATGCCCGCGGCACGCGAGATTCGTCGCCATTCAAACATTCCATTCGACTGAAGATTTTCCACGCCTATTCTTGACGAGAGAGATTTTGAGCGAAGAATTTTCCCATTGAATCTGAATTCGATTATTAACACACGATATTGAAATTGAATGAACACATGCGCGCTTTGCACTTTTAATCGACTCCGCGCCTAATTAGATGCGACCGTGTGTTAAAACTTTAACGACAAAATCTTATTCTTTCTCTCTCGATAGATCTTTTTCTTCGAGCGTGTTTACTTCGGAACTTATAGTTGCGTAACGTTGGAAATTCTTCAAAACCTGCGAGAAAATATGACGATAAATTGAATTTTCCTGCGGAAGAAGTTTCGCTTTGGACGACGTGTATGTATGTATAAATTTGATTTAAATTTACAGGGAACGCGCGTTGTGCCGTGTGCATTTCCAGAGATTTGCCATTCACGTAATTTCTAAGTAATAATAAAGCATTTTCCGCGCTTGCCTGAAACATGCTCGTGGCTTAGATACGCGGAAACAACCATATTTTTTAAACGCGATCTTCCGCGACGTTTCGAAGATAATAGATTTTGCGACTGGCTTAACGGCAGCCAGCTGGATAGGGGCTGTCTGCGAAATCACGGGATACGAGACAGGTCGATCGACTCGTGATCGCGATTACCGTTCGACGAACGTTTTACTATGAATGGTGGAGCGGAACAATTGCTTAAGAGACGACGGCGGCAACCGGTAAATCTTTCGAACTGCTCGATCGCAGAACTATGCATCAAATTTCGTTTCCCGGCAACGCGCAGCCGAAGAGAAAAAGCATCAGAGCGCATTCGACGAGACAGATAGAAACGGAAATTGCGGCCAAATAGAGCGTTCGACTGCAAGGTCGAGGATGAGGAGCGCGGCAACGTATCGGAAATAAAAGCGAGTCGTTTAATGTGGCCGACCGTTTTGCGGAGCTCGAGCGAGATTTTAGTACGCAAAACTTTTTCAATAACATCCTCGACACTCGCGTAATCTTTCTCTTTTCTTTTTTTTTCTCTTACAAAAGAAATCTCGCAGTTTATTCGCTTCTAGTTAAGGTTGCCGGGACTTACTTGGCTAACGAATACGCCGACACCGTCGACACGGCAGCGATCTCTATCGGCCAGCAGTATTTTCCCATGTTATTCGTAGAATTACGGGGAATTACGAGCATTATTTGGGTTCTTCTTGATCTCTCTCGCGCATGTCCGAATAATCAAGATCTAGATTTAGAATATCCTTCAACTTAATTAAGAAGCATTCAACATACGCGAGAGGAAGTCAAGTCTTCGAGGCTTGGGAACCGAAAAAGGTCATGTTTTCATGTACTACCTCTCGCAACGAGAATAGCTTGTATCGACATCGTCAATCGACGCGGTGACGTATTACAGGGTGTACACGGTGTGTCGGACGTGACGCATTTCCTTCGAGCTACTACGTGAAAAGCTCGGTTGGAGGCAAAAAGACGCGGTTGCCGTAGCGAGAGAGGAAACATCGCAAATTGGATAGAGAAGAAGTTTTCTGTAGGAATGCAGTTGTTTGTTCTTCCTTCCAACAATATCATACGCCTGAGAGAAAAGGCAAATGGGCAATAAGCACGACGAAGTAACGCAAAACAATGATGAAGTAAACATTTGAAACTCTGAAATGCGGTTTTATTTTTCTAAAAAAATATATATATTACATAATTGTATCACTGATGATGTGCGATTATGTGAAATAAATCAGCACTTAATAAACGCATCTTTTCTCTTGGGTTCTTCTCTTTAATTATTATCATCTCTTTAATAATTATTATCTCTTTAATTATTCTCTCTAATTATTATCATTTCCGAAGTTGTAAGGAACTTATATTCACAAAAAAAATTCTCTCAAATTATATTTTCGCTAAAAAGTCTAATTTAACTTTCAACAACCACAATATCGAATCCCTTACATAATGCAGGAAATAATCCCGATTCTGCGAAGAAATCTAGTCGCGAGAAGTAACACGATTTTTCTATGACACCTCCCACATATGTTTGTCGGAATGAGGAAAATGTCGAAAACGAGTATATTGTTCAAGAAAAAGAGAAAAAGAGAACAAGAAGAGTCTTTTTCTTCGCGGCGCGTCAGCTGCGAAACATACCGGTCGATGATTTCTATTCGTTCTCTACATTTCCGATAGCAAATCGGACCTTGAACTCGTCTGTACGAACTACGAAGACAAGGATGACGACGACGCCTCTCGATCGGTTCATCAAATTACCTACAAATTGCCCGAGAGTCGCGGTTCACTGCCGTCGCGTCGTCGTGTACAACCCGCCGAGGAAGTCGGTTAAGACGTGCGGCAGCGCCAAGACTGGAAGACGAAATAAAAAGAGAGCGAGTGAAATAAAGAGAGAGAAAAAAAAGAAATAGACGCCTTGTGAATAGCAGGATGTGAACGAACGAACGAACGAACGAACGAGCTCTTGGGAGAACCGGCCGCGCGAATGAGTGTGTAAGGAGCGTGGGACTGTGATTGTTCAGCCGGTGCTCTCTCTCTTTTTCTCTCTCTCTCTCTCTCTCTCTCTCTTCTCCATCCCCGTTTTGCCTCGCCCTTGCGGAAATGACGGCGACGTGCGTTGTGTTAATAACGTTGCCTTTCAGCGTTGCCCCGGCGCGTCGAGGATCCTTTTTCAAAAACCCCAAGAAAACCCTCGGTAAGAGGCGCGTCTTTCGTCATTGTCGTTATCGTCGTCGCGCCGGTGGCGTTTCGCGCGACGACGACGCTGATATTACGTTGTGCCAGCTACGAAAATTAGTATCGCGAGTTGGCTGAAGGACAAGGAGAAAATTAATATGACATTTGCCGAGCGGAAGAAAGTCGCGGACAAGACAGAGGAATTAGAGCACGATGTTGAATCAAAAAGCCGCGGGACAAACGCGGGAATGAACAAACACAAGAATAAAAACTAATAAAAGGCCTTTTGAAAGATTACAACTTTTTCATGCTTTATACGCAAAATTATTCAATGTAAGAAAGTTTATAATATAACAACTTTTCTCCGAATATTAATTTTTTAAGATAGTATCGAAAAAAAAACACGAGTTGACGAGTAGTGCGATGACAAACGTTGCGATCCGCAGAGCGGCGTGTGCGCTATTTAACCTTCAAACTGCAAACCAGAGTCATTCGTGTCTTCGCAAAATCTACTTGTGTTTATTAACTTACAGACGAGAAAAGGGAGAAGGGTCCGACACGCCCTAAAAAAAGTTGTATAGGAGGGAAACACGTAACGGTCAAATTTCAGATCTCCAATGCAATTTCGACAATCACAATAACAAAACGAAATTTAAAAAAACAAAAAACAAAAAATCCAAACTCCAAAATGTTTAATAAAATGCAACAGCATAATTTTTTACGAAAGCTGCAACCTTTATCTTCAATTTAGGCCTTTTTTTTCAATTCGGTCAATTTCTTGGAAAGTTACGATTTTTTAAACGAAACTAGGTTTCAAGTTACTACACTCGAGTTACTTCGTTTACATTAAAAAATTATTTAAACGAATTAATTTTTTCCAAACTGTTTTAATTGATCTCTAAAACAGAAGGTTTAAAGATACCACATAAATGTTTTCCGAATTTTTCCATAACTTTAACATAGAGAAAAAATACAGTAGGACATAAACGACTCTGGTTTGTGGATAGAAGGTGCCAAAAAAAAAAAAAAACAAAACGGTCTGCCAACTCTGATTTGAAACCAATACGTAACAGTAATTAATAACTGCGTAGTAGTTATTGTCTCGTGTAAAAATTATAGTTGTGACTTCTCGCACCCTTCGTTTCATTACCTATATATTTCTTGTGAAATCTAATATATACATTATATAGTAAGTTCACAAATCAATGTAATACATCACATGTTGGATTTGTCCAGTAATACGAAACGCCTATACAATCAGTATTTACGGGAAGCAGATTCACATCTGATTTATGTTCACGCACCCATTAGTTCCGTTCAAACGACAAAATTAGCAGCGCGTGAATCTCTATACATCGATAAAATCGACGATTCTATAATTTTTTATTCCGCGCTGACGCCGAGCGCGGAATGTAAAAATCTGCACAACGCGTCGGCGTAGCATTGTGTAAGATGATGTTGAAATATGGAAATACGTCCGACAATAAGGAGCGTCGCCGATTGGAAATTCACGTTCCACTCTTCGAATTTTCCGTAGCGCGCGGATCGATTTGCAGATGCGGTTGCCATAGCGCGGTGTCGAGATAAAGGCGGTAAAGGAGACGTAAAACGAAAATACTCTCGCATATTGATCGCGCGCGCGCGCGCTTTTATATGGCGCGGGTGGAATATCGAGCGCGATTTTGCATGCCGATGAATATATCGAAGTGAAACAAGAACACTCGGTATATACGTGTATATATACATATATATACATATATGCATCTGTCTATATCCATATAATCCATTTGTTAATCTAACATTGATTGTATAAATAAATCAAGGATCACTGTATCAATCAAGGACGATATCGATATTTTCGAGCTCTTCTTTTTTATTCGATACTTTTTTTTAATTATATAAATCATTTCGTGTTTTTGTCTCGATAATATTAACCGTGAACTTCTTTCTTTACGTAATGATCAAGTCACTCGGTGAATCAATTAATCAGAAACTCCCGACGACGTCTCGAGTAGAAATCGTAGTTGTAATTAATAATGGACATTCTCTCTCGTCTAAATTGTATTATAAATTTTGTCGCGATATTTTTGGTCCTTATTTTCCACTAGGCGAAATCACGGTGATTCGCGCACTTGTCTCCTCACCTGCTATTTCCCGACCCGCCGCTTTACACGTGACATCGACTTGTCAGACAATCGGGTCACCCTCGTCACATGTCGGATACTCGGTTTCTTATTGCGGAATCGAGAAACGGGTGATCCGTGGCTGACTTACCGGGCGTGGCGCGCGCGCTATACTTGCGAGATCTTGTTCACCGTTTGACGTCAATAGTCGGCGGGATACATTTTTAAGGTGTACGCGCTCGATCTAGACAGCGCGCAGGAATAGCCTGATAATACATTCATGTCGAATCCATCGGATCGTGTTACGCAAGACGGTATTGGCGATTCGAGAGTACGAAATATTAAAATTGTTCTCTCTTCCTCCTTTCACCATATTATGTATGTTGACGCTCGCCAAAGACGTATATAGACACGTGCATATTGGATAAATATATAGGTAATATAAAATACCATCGTGTACAGAGAGAGGAATTTTATCTTCGCGCAATAATAAAAATATGTTAAAGTCATTTTTGAAGGTGTGAGAAACTTTTAGGAGATAAACGTATTAGTTCGTGTGTAGTGAAGTGTTAAATCTTATCTAATATGTATACATATGTATACATATATGTATTATATGAAAATATATATATGTACACACACACACACACACACATATATATAAGGTTTATTATATATTATCATTATGCAAACTCAAAACTTGTGCTGACATTGTCGACTGGCAGTTTTGGGTGGTACAACGTCAGCCAGCTACTAACTTGGAGCGATCGATCATCGAAGTATCGCTTCACGCCGCGGAATTTCCGGATAACTATGTCAGTCGCGCGCGAGAGTAAGCTTATCATCGAGAATTATGCCGCCGATTTTCTGCCGAGCTATCAAACTACTTCTGCTCACACACACACACACACACACACTCTCTCTCTCTCTCTCTCTATTTCTCTCTCACTCGCTCACACTTTTTCGTTTTATCCGCTCAGTCAGCGTATCTAGAACGAAAGAGAAGAACAGCATTCTACTTTAGAGGCGCGTGTATCGCACGTCTAAGCACCGCGTTTTTTCTCACGAGCCGCGATGGCGGATGAAATGGCCGGCCAGGACGAGAAAAAGAAGAAGAGAAACGAGGACACCGACGATGACGTGTCGTAAGCTGAGCATGAAATCATTTATCTCCGGGATAAGCGTCGACGAGCGACGACACTCTTTCTTCCTTCTTACATGGATTTAAAGTTTTTCCTTTTCTCTTCTTCTTCCTTCTCTTATGCGCGCACACGCGCGCGTTCTCTCACACTTTCTCTCTTTCTCTCTTCTAGCTGAGCCAGCTCTCCGCGCGCATTTCGCCGTCATTTCGCTCGGCTGCCGGGAACACCTTCCCTGTAACTTATCTCGGTTATGGCGCTTCACTCGGAAATTTCCGCGTCACTTTCGCATCGTCGCCGGAGCGATCGTCGTTGTCGGTCGGCAGTGAGGAAACGACCGCGACGATCCGCGTTAATTTTAAATAATGGCGCATTTTGATGGCGCGTCGATCTCTCCGCGTCTTTTCTCGAAATGTCGAAAACTGGGGGGGAATACGCGAAACGATGCACTTCGGCGCATGCACGTGAGAGGTTTCCCGGAACAAGTCGATGTAGAAATACACTTTCTCGAGTATTTACGAAGAGTTCTTACGCAAGTGGACCCTCGCTAGAAGTCACTCTTCGTATCTCTGTCCTCTTCGTCTTCAAGTTCTATATCTACAAAATTCTCGCGTTGAATATAAAATTCCTAAACGCGTGCGCGCACGTTCGGCTTTTACGCTCGCTAGACATATTTTTGGCGTTTTAAACGCAGGCGACCTTTCATCGTGAAAAGGATTCCTCGGACCGTGGAAAAGATGAAGGGTTGCCTATTGATATCGCGTTCGCATATGAAAAGCACGCTAATGCATACTGATGAATAGAGCTCGGAGTCAATTTTAAGTAAATAATTCTTTGACTTCTCTTTTGAATTGACTTAATGTATTAATTTATAATTGGATGAGAGAAGATATAATAGCAAATTAAGCATCCGAAATAAGAGATAAATATGCCTTTTAATTATCGCATCAGACTATTAATGACCTTCCGGAATTGGCTAAAAGTTCCTTCATGCTTAAATCGTGTCGTCAATGAAAATTAACGGCAAAGTTACGGTTGCTTCGTTAAATCTTAAAAGAATGAAATTACTTTTAGTACACAGACGGAGAGAGTTTCTTTACAACATTCCGCCTGCACCGTCGTTCTTCGCTCTGAATCTAATAAACTTCCAAAGGAACTCAATATACTCACTATCGAATTTTCCTTCGAGTATTTTTAGAGCTCGTCAGCGCAGTTGAAAAAAAAAAAAAAAAAAAAAAAAAAAAAAAAAAAAAAAAAAGGTACCGTCTAATTTCCGACATGGAACATTCCGGCAATCAGCCAAAGAGAAGAGACGATAAAAATATTCCGGTGATTTTTATTTGCGACCATGCCAGCGGAAATTTCACTTTGAAAGTCGGATCCGGCTTTCTCTCTGTGAAATCGCGTATAGGAATTTTGGAAATACAACGCTGAAAAGGGAAACGCTCAAGAGAAAAGTTAAATTTCCCGGCAAGCATATCTAACTTTACATAAAAGACGACGTGAGATTTCTTTTAAAAGCGATGCTAGCTATGCAAATAACCTGTCTGCTCTTTTTTTTAAACATGAAACAAATAACTGCTTGCCACCTTTTTTCAAAAGGAGGGAAAGAGAGAGAGAGAGAACCAGCCATTAAAGCGGCCTCTACTAGCTCGCAACGGGTTTCTTTCTTGAAAAATACGTGCAAGACACGTATTATTCAAATTTCCGCGAAGGGAACACATAACATTGCCTTACAAAGCTCACCATACATAGGCGGGATGTTTTTATTCGATTTGAAGCGTTGAATATCAAAGGCTTTGCGAAGCGCACGGTTCTACGTATAGGAACAACACGCATATATAAGTGCGAACAATAATTTGAGAGAAACACACAGCAGAGACATTTACAGAGAGTATTGCGGAAATATGGTATCTTTTCTGTTCTAGTCGTATACAGGCAACAAATTAAAAAAAAAGCGAACGGCAAGCGTTTCAATATTGGAGTCTCAATTACTAAACAAAAAACAATGATTTTTTATTATTTACTAGATAGTAGTTTCCAATAGAAAAACTCTGATATCTAAATTTGCGTTTATTTCAGTGAGCTTTTTCAGGTTTTGTTTTTTAGCACGAATCAAATTTTTGTAGTTCGATAAATCGAAAGCTTCACATAAAGGATACAGCTTATGCAAAAACTTCGTTCCACGATCTCTCTTTCTCTTTTTTTCCCTTCTTCTCTCTTTTCTCTCTTTAATCCTTCTTGGAGATTCGTCGACCTGTTGAAATTGGCTATATCCCGCGTGTATGGAATATATTCCGCAAGGGATATGAATAAAAGCGTCTTTTTCTGGGAAACAGTATGATATTTCCGGGACATAACCGCAAATTTTTTTTTTCCGGGGATTCGAGACCGGAACAAGAAAAGAAGAAAAATCAGGACGCGAGCCATAAAAAGCTTTCAACATTACGACGCTTCTCGCTTGATGGAGATGGAACAAAGCGGACGGACGTGCGCATTAGCAGTTGTTAGCCCTATAAGACTATTTGTATGATAATACATTTTTACAGTGCGATTCTATTTTGTAAATACAGCGCTCACCTTCGACAGTTAGGCGCGTATTTCGCCGACGCGGTTTTCATATTTGCAATTGAAAAGAAATGAAACGCAAATCAGCGCCGATTATCGATAATGAGGAAAAAGCAGATATAATAGAATCGCGCGCGCTTGTTTCGTAATAACGTTTATTGCGCGTGCAGGTATAGGTGGTCATTCATATTGAAACACGTCTGATACGATACGAACCGGAAAGCAGCTTTGACGTTTCTCGTGATTCGATCGGCGCCGTCGATACGGAAAATTCGAGCGCGAAACAAAACTGCAAAAATAATATATTTATGAGTCTCGCATAATTTTATTAAAAATACACTATAAAACAGTCTTCCCAGATCCGCGATTTATCGAATTGATAAATCGCGCGAGGTAAATTATAAAATTCATAAATTCATCGTATTTCTTACGCTCGAAACACATGACATGTTTCCCAAGTCTAAATAATCGAGATGATGTTATATAATCGATTTTCTAATCGCTGGTATCTATAATATCATAGTTAGGTTAGGCCAAGATGAATCAGGTCAAAGGATAGATAGTCACTTTAATGGTTTAACTTCCTGTGCTTGATTATATACAAACTGAACGCGACTGAATCGTCCGTAACATTATCAAAATTGACGTCCAATCTTCAATAGATTTTTTGTATAATATATATGTATATACAAGGTCTCGCAACTACCGTATTTTCTTTTGTCAGCAAATTTCCGAGGTCATTCTGAGATAAAAATCCTAATACCAAAATGTTGAGGCAGTAATATTTTTTGATTTATAAGCAAGCAAAGATAACAAATCAGATCGTCTGAAATTTACACGCTCAGATGCGGTACTAAAAAGGGCGCAAACAGTGTCGCCTCTTTTTTGTCAATAAAGATTGTGTATGCTATAATTGTTCAGATTTGAAATTAGGTTTTCTCAACAGTTTTCTATCGAAGAAATGTTATCTAAAAGTTTGCATTGTACGTATCACGTAATAAGACTGCTCCTTCTTTAATATTATATAATCAAGCATTATCTGTGTACAATGCGCAAATTGTACACAGCCATTTTAGGTGACGCAACTCTCATTTCATTATAGCACATGCAATTTTTATTGACAAAAAAGGAACGACGTTGTTTGAACTTCTAGTATTGTACCTGCATCTGAGCGCACGAACCTCAGGCGATCTGATTTGTTATTTTTGAATGCTTATATATGAAAAAATATTATAGTCTCGACATTTTGGTGATAGGATTTTTGTCTCAGAATGACCACGGGAATCTACTGATAAAAGGAAATACGGCAGTTGCGGGACGTCTGTATATATTTTTAATATAATATATATTAAAGAAAAATAAAAAAAATATATTGTATGTATTTTTTTTTAATTCTTACCGCAAGCAATATTCAAGACAATCTAAGATCGTAATTGACTACATTCATTTCGAGTCTCCAGCAAACGAATGTGATAGGTTTCACTTTAAATTTATATATTGATTAGTTGGACATATCCATGTCCATGTGGCTGGAAACATATCGGTGAAGTTTTGATGACAAAACAGAATAGATTTTCATCCTTCCCGAAGAGTTCTCAGCGATTTTGTCTAACTAAAATTATCAAGGTTTTTCGATTATCAAGGACGACGAAAATACATATTCATACTTGGAAGAGGTTTCATATTGGTGAAATGCATTTTTTCTCATGACATTTCATGTATAATTCCGCTGCATACATCCAAGCGGAAATTGAAATCCATCAAACTCACTGAATACTTCACCTATTTCGCTTTAGTTCCCGAACGCTCGCATATGAGCAAGTCAATCCTCCATTTTGACGTACTTTCAATATTTGTACACGTAGTATCTTTGATAGTATCAAGACTAATTGAGAGCTTTCGACGATCAAACAGATAGGCGGAAATATTCATAATAAAACTCATGAATTGATATTTTCGAAATCATAGAATAAAGCTTTAAACTATATTTTTTTAAACTAATTTGCAAAGACAAATAAACAGCTTTTTTAATAGATTTAAAAAAAAAGCAGAATCTCCGTTATTTATTTATCGCTAGATAAGAAACAAAATTGACTTCAAATATTTCATCTAAAAAAACAAACATTTCCTAATTATATAATGTTCGTCCGAACAATTCTAATTAAGCAAATCGACACTAAGAATCGCATCATGTTCTATCACTTTGGCGTCCGCAACAACATACCATATATCAAGCCTGCGGGACGCGCGTACACGCGCGCGCTCCTCAAATAATCCGCAATTCGACCGGGACCCGCGTAACGCGCGAGCGTTAATTAGCCCAAGCATGTTTTCGTCGGTCGGATCTCGCCCTTGGATCTCCACCATCCGTATAATCCAGGGAGCGCCATCGGGCGCCGTCGGGAATTCCGGTTTCTGAGGAAACCGCTGGAAGCATCCGCGCGCGGCGGCGGCTCCGAAATGCGCCACCGCACGCTGCGCGAATACAAACGGAGTGGGATGTGAGGTGGCAAGATATAGCTGATGGTGCCGGTGTGTATTTCTCCAACGGCTCTCCTAACCTGCCTCTCTCTCTATCTATCTATCTATCTATCTATCTCTCTATCCATCTCCGAGTTTGCTTCTCGCAGAACCGACAACCTTCCAACCCCGCACGTCCATCCGCGCCCGGCCATTCATCAGCCGTGCGAGCACGGTGTTTGAGGCATTATTACGCCCCCAACTCCCGGCAACGGCAGTTTCGGCTGCCGCTGATCTCCTGTCTTCTTGACGGTATATCCACGGGACACGCGTAAGCGCACGTGTCTGTCGGTACACACGTACCATCCACATCACAAGTACCATGAGGCAGCTATCACTTAAGCACGAAGCCGTGCATACCGCTGCGGATGATGGACTAGGCCAGATGATAGACTAATCGCCGCGATTACTGCGCTCATCATCATGTCTTATTTTCGGGTTATTGCCCGAATATAACTCAGATTCCAGAGAACTTCATTAAGACAACTTTGCAAGTTTGTTTTGAAAAATCTTTGGGAATCAGGAAATTAAAACAAAGATCCGTCTTGATGATTGACTCACTTTCTAATTACGTAGATATTGATCAATAATTGCAACGGCTCGAGGAGAGATACGTATCCAATCATAATTACACTTGTTCCGTTTTCAAAACTTTTTCTGAGATAGTACTGAAATAGAATAAGAATCTGCGCGTGAAAAGATAAAAAAATTCTTTTTCTCAATTCTCTCGCAAGCGTCTTGCACTTATTCGCGAGGACTCTTCGACAGCGAGAAGTTAATGCAGAACGGGAATGTCGGGCCGGCGGGCTCATTTTCTCATTCTTCACGACAAGACAACAGAGAGAGGGATAATAAAAGAGTCGGGAGGAAGAGAACTCCGGGTATTACGCACGCGTCTGACAAAGCGCATCATGTACAAGACACCGGAGTCAAAGGTCACGGCTCCTTTACCATTATTGTCCCCGAACTCGCTCTTCTCCTCCCTCCTCTTCTTCCTCTCTATCTCTCTCCTTTCCTTCGTATACGGAGGCCGCTTCAGTAGCCAAGTTCAGAACAGGTCGGGTACACGCGCGAGAAACAACAAAAGGAACGGCACAAAGACAAGAGGAGGCAGAGCGAGCGAGAGAGAGACAGAAGAAGACATACGACAAGCGGGAGTTGTTCTTGACAGAAGCCACGTCACTTCCTTTGAAACCTCCTCGTGTGGACACGGTTTATCCTGTCTTCACCGAGTGTGACTCACTCTCGAATATCCCTCTTGTCTCTTCTAGGCCTCTCGCGAAGCCCGCAACACTCTCTCTCTCTCTCTTTCTTTAACCTGTCTCCGTTCGCGCCTCACCTGCACTCATCTCGCTCTTTCAACCTGTTCTGCGGCGTCGCGTGCGCTCCCGTTCTTCCCTTTCTCTTCTTCCTGTACCTTCCATCGACGCTGCGTCGAACACGCGAATAAATCATGCACAAATGCTCCCGAGGTACCTCTGGACGTCCACTCGCCGATAAATTATTCGGCGTGGGTGCACCTTCCGACCCTTTTTTGCGCGCCTTCCTCTCTTTCTCGTCGCAGCTTGTCTTCGTCGCGCTCCCATCTGCCCGCACAGCCAGCCGGCGTAGTTCCGGCGTGAAATTTATATTGCAAATTTATTCATTCATTTATTGCGAACGTTTGTTTACTCCCTGTCCTACCGGTCGGCCGAATAACGGCCGTGGAACGAGAAAAGCTGGTTGTCCATTCGGCGGTTACGTTTGATTCGATTGAACCCGTTTATCGTTGATTTCTCTTGAAAGGCATTAACTCTTTTTTATTTATTTATTTATTTATTTGCATTTAGCACTAGGTCAAGCAATTTCTGACACCTTATATTTCTCTCTTATTGCAAAGCAAACACTTAGCGTGTTATAAAATCTATCGCGATCTTTTTTATTTCAGCTATTTTTATTAAATAAAAATTAGAGATTACATTGAAAAAAAACTTATTTGATAAAAATAGCTGAAATATAAAAAACTTAAGATCGCGATAGATTTTATAACACGTGCTAAATGCAAATAAATAAATAAAAAAGAGTTAATGCCTTTCACGCAGAGAAATCAACGATAAACGGGTTCGATCGAATCAAACGTAATCGCCGAACGGACAACCAGCTTTTCTCGTTCCACGGCCGTTATTCGGCCGACCGGTAGGACAGGAGTCAAAGTGTTAGACTTTTAAAATAAGAACAAAATCATCGTACATCATGTACATACGTATATCAAGAACGTATTTCCAGAGAGAAGCAAACGTTTTATTTCCCTCGTCGCGAATGAGACGAAAGATTATCTTTCACGCAAAAATAATTAAGCTACTCTGTGGCGTCGCCTTATTACATTATGCGATGATCATTGAAGATATCAAAGCTATTTTCAACCGCCTATATCGTTCTTCATCCTCACGTCCCGTATTAATTTACTCGCGTTTCTCTCGTGTGCTACTGTCTTTCCGCGTCGTTCGCGATAAATTGCATCGATGCGGGCGAACACGAACGCGCCATACATAATTGCAAAATGTATGTAATTCTGTTCTTCTAAAAAAAAAAAATAGATTGCGTGTGCACACCGTCGAAAGCGCGCCAGGAGAAAAAACTGCGTGCCGTATCGTATATCGAATTTTCCGGGTACCTACGTGTAATTGCTACACGTGTAATTAATATAAATCTCTGCTCCGCGTATACGTAAACGCTCTACCGTAAATAAGTCTCCTTGAAGAGGATAAGAATCGCAAGTCATCGCGTTGCAAACAATGGAATGACGAGCAATTTTTAAGGAGTTGCGTGGGATTTTCCTTGGGCAATATTAAAATATAATACTAATTGTGCCAATTAATTTCTTCCGTCCGCGCCAATTTTTTGATTATAAATCCGCAGAGAATTCGATCCATCTGCGATCCTCTCGCTGTTTCAATAAGAATAATTACTTTTCTAATCGGTGCTTTCTTTCCGACGTATAATTTCAATAACCAAGCTCTATTCTCGCCCACTTAAATTTAATGAACCATAAAGCTCGTCTATTTACTGTCGCGCACAGCTCAATCGGCTTAACAATCAGTTCGTATCTCTAACCGCCTCCGCGTCCGTCATCGCCGCGATTGCAAGACCGCTCGTTAACGTCTTCCGTCGAGCGAAACGCGCACGTACGACACAATTCGACAGAGTAAAGTTAGCGAAGCACGAATTCCTAATTATCGCCGGCAGCTCCGGCGAATGAGGCGAACCATCGAGCGTCCCCGCATAGATACTCGCGGCGCGATAAGAGGTCGACGAGCGACGTCTTATATAAAGCGACGGGTATAAAAAGACGGGTAAAACCTCTCCGCGGGACCTCTGAGAGGGTCCGTGGGAGAGTCCCACACGGGGCATGCACCGGAACACGCATCTTCTGCCATCGCCACCTTTCCGAGTTTCCACCTTCCTCGTCTGCTTTCCCCCTTCTTTTTTTTTAACCTACGTCTCGGAATACTTAAGGGGAACTGGGGAGCGGAAGTGGTCTCGCCTTCAAAAGGAATCGCCAAATGAGCTCGTCGTCGTCGCACCTGTTAAAAGCGCCGCGGGATGAACGCGCTAGTCATCCTGCCAGCCGGTCAAATCCCCGGCGCGCTGTAGCGTGACGTTAGAATCGGTGTCGGCAACACGGATGTGCGAGAATTACTGTGCTTGAATTACGATTTTTGGAAAAACAGCAAAATGAAACTAATGTAAGAGTCTCGCGATTTTCTTTTCTCGTTATGGCGCAAAAATCCTACGTGTTACAAATTGGCCGTTTTGTAGAACGGACCGTTTGTGGCCTGTGGCAATCTTCTAGACGCGCTTCTTTTCTTTAATATTTCCCAGAAATATATATTGCGCACGATAACCGATCGAGGTACATGTACGTTCTTGCACATTCTCGCTATCCGTAATTACATTCCGCGAGTGCAAAGAAAAGGTTGCGGTTTTGAGAAATTGCGAAAACGCAGGTAACAAGGTCGCTCGCAATGATTCAGCGCTTCCGCTCGCGTTTTTCTTACTTTTATCGGGAGCGCACGACACAACATTGTATATGTACGTACGTGAGTGTATATGTGAGCAGTCCGCGCATTCAACTTTCTACACGCGCGAGCGTGTATGTGTATAAGTTAATGTTTAAAGCAAGGCAGTTCGCGGCGACGCACCGCCGTGTAATCTTCGCGACGAGGACGCGGTAATGACCCTCGTCAATTTTCGACGTGCCATTTGCCGTTTGCAGCTGCGACGCTGCCGTGCAGTATGCGCGCGCGCGCGCGCGCGCTCGCTTTTCCGTGGCATTCGCATCTAAATTGCGGCGCGAATTTCGTCCGAGCCCTTTTCTCTCATTCATCGTCCCCCAGGGAGGCCAAGGTCCGAGACCCCGGCAAAGAGACTCGTCCGTTTCTCGTCGTTTCCAGCCCCCGGCTTTCCAACTCCGACGTCGCCGCCGCCGCCGCCGCCACCGCTCGTCGAGACACGATGTATCGCCGCACTTCTTCTTATTCCACTCTCCGTTTTACATTTCTCCTTTCCTCTCTTTACGTGCGCGCTTTCCTCTCGCGATACACACACATACATACACACACAGCGAAACACTTTGGCGAACTCTCGCCGGATATAGTTGCGCGCACACCACTTCAGAATTTTCTCACGCTCCGCTGGTATAAATATTTACAGCCCCGTCTCGGAGAGAGAGAGCTTCCAGGGTGTCTGGAGGACGAGGGCAGTAAAGGTGATACGTGAGTGTGTGTATGTAAGTTGGAGTTTTACACACACACGCTGTGCACACGCGCACGCAACGTGCACCCGCCGCGAGCAGAAGGTACGCGCGCCTTGTTCTTGTCTTACGCTCGATGCCTTCAAGTCATACACCCTCCGAGTTCCGATTGCTATCGACTGTGATCGACCCTTATTGCAAAGGCCGAAATACTCTCTCGAACGGAGAAGAGAAAAGATCTCAATATTCTTGTTGCGCGCAGCGAGCACTGTCTTGAAACTGACCTCCGAGTATCTCTTTTGTGAGAAACAAACGCGAAAAATAAAAATCGCGCTCTCTCTGCGTCGTTCCGTGTGTGTTCTTTCGAATAACAGTATTGTATATTTTGCAGAGAAGTAACCAAATCGAACGTGCGGAACGCTGTATTAGAAACAGACATATCTTAGAAGAAATAGCTTTCTACAAAATATTCTTCAACACAAATGTTTTTGAAAGATTGATAAATATAATAAATTATCAAAGCGAAAATAAAAGAACGCGTGAATACCACGTATGAACATACTTTAAATTGCGATTACTATTATTACAATTATGTCATTGTTAATTCAAATCGATTCGGCAACATATAATGCGGATGACTATTACATCTATAATGACGTTTCCCAAATCAAATCATTCACCGCAAAATCGGCACGACATGATTCATATTGTTCTCGTATAATTATTATGGATAGACGTAAATACATAAACACTTTTGAACTAATTGATGGAACGATTTTTAAATGGAATTTGTGACGATAAATGATATAATCATCGCAATTTCAAATATAATAATGTTCACAAAGCACGTGCATTACGAATTTTATCTGCGAGTTGAAATTGATCGAGGAGAACATCATCAGAGCCGAAAGAAACTCGATCAAATACAGAATTTCTCCGCAATTTGTATAATACACAAAAGAGACGATCTCTCTCTTAATTATTTTCTTTTTAATTTGATTAATTTTTCTTTTCTCGCATAATTCTCAATCGTCAGTCAGTCTGGTCATTACAAACCCTCTACGATTCGACCCAATTTCGCGCCGTTCTCTATCTGGGTGATTCTTAGCGACGCGAGCACACGGTCACACACCCGATCACGCCAGGGCAGGTTCGTTAGATAGACGCGAATCAGGTCGATGCCACGTAGACACGCCCGTAAACCTGCGATGTCGAGTCACCGTTGATTTACTGGTCCGGTGGATTAAGCCAAATTGTAACGCGCGTCACACCGAACGTGGAAGCGCTTCCCTGCTGCCCCCTGTGCCGGTTCCGATACTTGATGCAGACGCACGACAAATGAACGGCACCGACTGTTCTAGCTCCACCCGGGGTTTATGTGCGTCAACCCAGCACGGTCCGTCATTCCCTTCCGGACCTATTTGCCTATTCATTTGACTCCGTTTGTGTGTCGGTGATTTTTCCATTGCGCCATCGCGCAAGATGCGACGATGGCGACGAACGTGAATCGCTCGGCACATCAACATTTTTTTTTTTTTTCTAACAGAATTGGCAAACGTTATTAGTCGAATGTTTTGTCATTTAATTTTTCGGGCCATTCTAAAACGGAAATATACACGGAAGTTTCTATTTGCAGAACACGTAATATTTTCCAAAATACGTATCAAAAAATGGTGACAGTACGACGATATTACATGAATAAAATCTCAAGCAGAAAAAATTGAAATTTAAAAAAGCAAATTAATCAAACAATTACTGATTTCACAGGAGTTAATTGTAAATGTAAGAAAGTTTTGAAGGAAATCATCGGGCGTTTAAAATTAACACACATACAGACCTCGCTTTTTCATTCGTAACTCTGATTTATCGCGCGAAAGATAACCGATCGTTATCAAAACAGAAAAAAATATATGATCGCTAAATAAGTTAATCGGGCCTTTCGTGACGCATTGGCTTCCGTATATACGAATTGTTTGTTTAGATTTGTCGCGTTTAATTCGCTTGTCATCGTTCGTATATTTGTCGTTTTCAAACTCCTGTTAACGATGTAAATACATATGTATGAATTATACAATTGGAGTGACGGTTATCGACAAATGTTTTCCGTGCCCATTTGTAACGACATAACTTTACAAATGTGATTTAGCAATACTCTCTCTCACCCTCTCTCTCTCTTATATCCGAAACAAAATGGCATTTAAACGAAAATGCATATTCACCTGCAGTACAAGTTTCCCTTGCATTTTCCCCAATTTCGTGTTTGTATGTATACTACGCGGCGCGCGCGTTATACAGTCCCGGTCCTCTCGCGATATCGCTCGCAATGGACGAGTGAAACAACATTTTTGAAATAATTGCTACTTGGGTTAAAATTAGTTCCCGTCGAATTACATTAAGTGCCGTAAAATGTAAATGATGAAAACTCGCATACAACGGATGTGATGTTCAGTAATTTTCAAAGAAATAAAGTAGCTTGCGAAATTGAGCAAAACGATCATTATGGTGATTAAAAACTGCGAGATTTGATCAGATTGATTCTCGTAAAACGAGAATCAGTCATATTTCGAACGAAAACTTTTGAAAAAATACAAAGTATGTGCGTGAAAAAAAATTTAATAGCGCTCTTTATATTTTTTAAAAACATCATGTTTGCGAATCTCTTCAATCAAATTCTAATAAGAAGTCTAAAACTGAAAACCAAATGAAAAACATGTTTTCAGCTTCAACGTTCCGGACGTTAAATTTTGCACGTACGCATGTATCTTCTATTTTTTCCAAGCATGTATAGATATTGCTTTCGTAAAAGAATCATGTCATTTTAACTCGATACACGTAACCTTCTACAGACATGTTTACTTTCCATCAAAATCGCGAAATCTCAGAGTGCAATATTTCATATCCAATAACCCGGCGCATTATCATTTCTATCGATATTAATCGAGAATCTTTTCGAGCGAGGAACGCGCGCGTGCCACCGATATTGCGATTCTATGACGCAAATAAATTGCAATATCCGTGTAAGACGCGCTTTGTGCAGCTTTATTTCGGTGCGGAAGCGCGCGCGCAGTCAATCCCGCCGCGAGATTAATATTTCAGATCATAGATGAAATAATAGTTTGTCTCGTCGTCGGAACAATAATTCGTGCCTTGGATATTTTTCGCTCGAAAATTCAGACTAAGGAGAAACAGCGATATCGCTCTCCTTAAAATGCGACACTGTGTTTGCTTTTCGTTCGTTCGTTGAATATTCTAACCACCTCCTCAAGATCTTCGACGGTTACGGCAGTACACGAGAGTCCACGTAGACCACACTGCAGGAATATCTGGAATGTATTGCGAGGTGACGCCAGGAATTCCACGCGTTCGCATTGCGGCGACCTGCATTCGCACCGAGCTGCTGTTTACTCGCAATAATCGCGAAAGAAAGAGCGGGATGTGGTTTCAATGCGCGTTACAGTTTCGACGATCGTCAATTGCTGAGAGAGATGGAAAGATTTAAGTTTCATGTTTTATTATTATTTTTTTTTTCATTTATTTGTCAAAGAGTTGAAAGATCATTGAGATAAATTTTTTATTTGAGATTAATTAATTTTTATTCAAGTTTGAAGAGAGAGTAATTATGTTCCGATGATTTCGCGAAATCGTAATTACAAAGATGTTGTAATTAAAATGTTAAAATATTGAAAAATTACGAGGATTGCGCGTGAGAAAAAATTGACCTCGTGTTAGTCGAAGAAAACAAGTTCCTTACAAGTAAAGTACTGATTCTGCATTTTGATTTGTTTACAATAAGAGTTTCGGAAAAAAACTTTATTAAACCGCACTATTCTTTTCCGAGCTATTTGCTTGCGGCGACCCGAGCTTAATCACACGCAGTTACCCGCAATCTTCTTTGCATGCACTTATTTGCATCGCTAATTACAACTTTTTAAGCGCGTTTTTTTTCCGGAAGGGAACGCGCGTGCGGACGTCCGCGAATGCGTAATAAATCTCTTCCACTTTGCTCTGTTAAAATCGCCGCGGCTCTAAATGATGCCTTTGCTCAAATTCATTCGTCCACGGAAATAGTTGAGTGCGTCGTTCTCGTCGTCGGAAACGATTTCGATGCGGAGTCACGATTTGATATCACAAACGCGTTACGTACGTGACGCTCGTCAGGCTCTGGATATCGATGGCGCGATCAAAGGGATTCCCTAATGTCGCGACGAGCGATCGGTCCCGTTTTACAGCGTCCGTGACTTCGTGCGTTCGCGAATCGATATCCGTTAAACGGCGTAACTCAATATCACCCAGCGTGCATTCGCATCCTCCTGCGCGGTGCATCCGCAACTCCTTCCTTTCCCCGCTTCCTCCTCCTCCCCTTTTCTCTCTCTCTCTCTTTTCCTCCGCCATCTCCTGTTGTGGAGTGAAAAAAATCGTCTGTACATCCGCGATCGGTTCGATTCGGTCAGAATCGAGAACGATACGGTTAGAGTCACACAAAAAAAGCACGCCCGGGCGAAAGTAGCATTGTCGCGTTGCGATTGAAATCGAATATTTGAAAAATACGTACGGCGCGCGCGTTTGTAATAGCATACATGCCCGTGGTGCTTTGCCGTGAATAGCTCAGAAAGTACGCGTATGCGCGTGACAAACAAGCGCGCGGTACATTGACCAGTTTCCCGACACAACTTTTTCTTTTAATTAAAGACAAGCACGGTGGATATTTTGGCTTTTCAAAGATATAAATCGAAGCTTGACATATCTCTGTTATAGTTAAAGTGCAAAAATATTATTTATTTATGCGATGCCTGCGAACGTAAATAGCTCGATAGATTGAATGCGCTGTTCGCGCGGCCGACGAGATATATTTTATATCTCATCTTTGTATATTTCCGCGCACAAACACATCCCGATATTTAGAATAAAAAAGTCAATGAGAGAAAACGACAGATCGTATTCTCGTCGCATTGTAATACATTCGTTCGACCGCGGATGATGGCTTCCCGTGCTCATCGTTATCTCGTTTTCGATGGAGAAGAGCTACGGGATATACAATATATGTTTCTTTTTTTTTTTTTTTTTGTTTGTTTTCCCGGAAGGTTCTCTCAATGTATACACGACGCATGCAAATTCAACGTGGAGGTGAATCAAACTATTTTTTGACCCGAGAAGAATTACGACGTTGCGCTTGCTATATGTACGTACTAAAAAGAAGCGAATCGAAGATTTTTTTACAAAGAGAACTATTTTTTCTCTTTTCAGAAGCGGGCTTCTGAAAAATTCAAAAATCACAATCGTTGTGTGTGAAATATGCGGTTTAACAAATAAAAATTAAAAGAAAAAACGAATATTATAAAAGTTTTTCGTAAGACGTTGTACATATCAATAAATAGCAATTTCGTGTAATATGACTTGGAATGAAAAATACGACATGTCCGTGCTCGCAATATAAAAATGTTTTCCGGGATAAAGGTTTTAAAAAAAGTATCCATTCGCCATTAACCGAAGAATACGCCACCGAGAGACGGAAAAGCTGCCATTTCCGTCGCGAAGAGATTTCCTACGAACGAACCAAGTCACGAAGGAGAATCGAAGGGGAGAAGAGACGTAACCTCGTACCCCTCCGCCCCCCACCTTCTCCTCTTCCTCTTGCTTTTCTTGTTCGGCAAGAAAATAGATGATCGCGACTCGAATAGATATCGGGACGCGATCAAATCGGGACGCCGCCGACGCGCACGTCCATCAATATAAGATTTGAATCGCATGCTCGACGAGCATATTCCGCATGCCCGATTCACGGCGCGCGTATTTCGCCGCGTGGCGGCATTTTGCTGCCATAGTCATTTGTCCGTCACGCCGGTCGTCGGAACATAAAACCGGAAGCGAATTATGTAGCCCCGATATAAATCAGTCGGACACACCCCGTTCGCGTTGCGGACAGGTTATTATCGACGGTGCCATTTAACTCCCACGTGTGTTTGTGTGCATGAATGACCTATTTTTTTTCTCCCTTCCAACGTATGCTTTATACATAGATGTTTCTTCCGCGATAGCGAGGCAAAAATCCCGTAAGAATTCGCGGAGATTTAAGGAAACGTTTCGCTCTTTGTATGCGAGACAATGAATGAGCCGATATTGACACATCCGCTACGAGACGTTCGTTCGCGTTCTCTCGTCGGATATCGATATCTACTTGAAAATTGTTCTGAAATATTTTACGTGAATCTTGACTCAATTGACGATAAAATGATACGGCTATAAAATTTCGATTTTTCGCCTATTTCCCAATATTTTGCACGTTAATATTATATTTGTAAATGCTGTGTTATAAAAAAACAAAATTAAAGAAACAAGAAGAATTTTTTTTTTTATCTTTCTTTTTCAGCATTATCTTCCGTAAACTCTTGCTTCCGGTAAATGCTAATATCATTTCCTCGAGTCATTATTATGCAAATGTCGGGTTTGCGAGACTCGGAAACATATTTTATTCTGCACGTATTGCATCAGCTATCTTCGCAACGGCGGCGTTCTAATAAACGTCGACATCACAGTCAATCATTCAGTAACGATGAAAGAAGCCTCGTATAAGTATCGCAAAATTATTGAAAATAATAATCACTTCTAATAAATCGATTTTAAAACTTGAAAAAATTGCGCAATTATACTAAATAAAAAACATTATTATCACATGTATTGTTTTTTATCAGGAAATATTTAAATTATTTTTATTGTCGTTACGATCACTTCTAATTCTTTAAAGAAACTATCAAATCGATTCGAGAATATTTTGTGTGTCAAAAGTTTCAAGGATAGGTTCGCGACTTCGCCTTTAATCCTAGAACTATCGTAAACAGGATGGAGGAGGAAATAAAATGCGAAAGCGGTTTACCATCCGGCGGAAGCTAACCTATTCAACATCGATGGACCACCACCCTTCCTGATTCTTACGCCAATATTGATTCGATTAACCTTTCTTAACCTCGAGGGTTTGGACCGAAGGGTTTGTCTGTCACTGACAGCTATAGTGGGTGTATCTTGGAGTATCCTGACCCTCGATAAATCTTATAGGCGAGAGATCGTGAGGGGCGAAATATTATCGCCACGTATCGTATGAACTGCTCGCGCAAATGCATCAGATGTTTCACCAACAGCTCTTCCGAAAAGTTATGTCGTGATTTTTATCATTATATTATTATAGTCAGAGATACACGTATCAGATTACATTTTTTACTTGTGTAACTTTCACAATGACGATGATGAGAAAACTAATAATTGTTGGATAAGCTAACAATTGTTAAGATATTAGATATGATCCGTGTGCAAAATTTAGACTACCGGATGGAGAAACACACGCACACAATGTTAATCCTGTGATAAACGCGACCATGTGCTGAATTTATTCTACGAAAGTTGGTTTAAAGGTCGCGCAATAATATCTGCAAATAGTTGTTAATTCAGTTGATAAATGCGGACACATATAGCGTATTTATTCTTTCGATAACAAGATTTTATAAATACGGAAAAAAACTCGACAAATTTACGACGAACGCTGCTGCGCACACAATGGCGCACGTACCTAGAATTTGCGAAACATCGCGCGCGCGCGCCTTTGTAATGTTTTTTCAAACTAAATTAAGCATGGTACGCTAATCCCTCACGCGATACTAATTTAATTACGCAACTCACACAAGGATATTTAACTTTAAAACATTGCGCTCCAGTTTTCGCGTGTATATATACACAAAAAATTAAGATTGCGTTTAATCTCTAATAGACATAAAAAAAAATCTCGCATACCGGCTTTGCGACATATCAGTCGCTGTAATTATTGATAAATGCAACACCTGTTCCAACGCGATGCGGACCTCGTCGCAGAAAAATTACATAAAAACTGTAACACGTCAATTAACTTGATCTCGATGAAGCGTCGATCCGGTTGGCGTTATCCGCCGGCGTAACAGCGCGATCGGTTGCGGTAACTACTAGTAATCGCTCGTTGGTGGTTATACCGGTTTATTGCGCGCGCGCTCGCGAGAGAGAGAGAGAGAGAGGGAGGGATATTAGGAATTTTTAGATTCGCATCACGTAGAACGCGACGTACGAGCCTCACCGTTATTAGTACGACGCATCATCTAACGGTTGATACCCGTATATACGATCAACTGTGATTGGCATGTAACGTGAATGCATTTAGTACTTTTTTAGATTATATATCCTAAAGAGCTTTAGGCTGAGCGACAAATAACGATGCAAAATTATTATGAAAATCGCAATAGACGTGAGATATAAACTTCTATTATTTTCTCTACTCAAAGCTATGTGCGAGATATATGTGCGTAAGTTATTGCTATGCAATGTCCGATTATTTGTTAAACTTTTCTTCGAAACATAATTGTGTTTGGAAATTTTGGTTTTTTTATTGCGCAATGAGAAAAAAAAGAAATGAAGATTGTTGTGACGCGTTTGCAACGCGAAAAGAACTCGAAACAAATCCGAGCACAGTTGAAAAAGAAAACATCAGAGAGAGGGAGAGAGAGAGAGAAATATCGCGTAAAGACTGAGAAATGAATAAAAATATAGCAAAGATCTTTCATTGAAGTGGGTCCAACTTATTAAAAAGATGCTAATAATCATCAGAAACTGCGCGTAGCGGAGCGTAAGCTCTCCCCCGAGCTTTCATAAATCTTCGCGAGTCACTCAAGTTCCACAGAACATTACTTAACTCAATCGCGCGATTCCCGGCTACGAAAACAAAAGGAAGGATATCCGAGAGAACGGCGTGATCGGGTGCGAGCATCCTACTTATAATTCGCCTCCGTCTCAATTTTTATCGGAAGTGCAGTAAGTCTGTGGAAGCCGGTCTTTCTCTCGTTCTTTTCTATCCTCTGCCTTTTTTCTCTCTCTCTCTCTCTCTCTCTCTCTCTCCCTCCCCGATCAATCGAACGAGCTGGAACTTTTAATTTCACGCGTTAATGGCAGCCGCGCGGGTTAAAAGATATTCTTTATTACTCCACAGTCGAACCCCCTCCCCTCCGACTATCCGACTCTACCTTTTTCGCGCTTTTCTTCGACGAACGATCGGAGAAGATGCTTCTCCGGAAAGTCCCGGACACTGTCTGCAAAGGGTTGGAAAAGACGAGCGACCGAGGGGAAGATGTCAGACAGTAAAGTTCGTCTGGCTCGCGCGAGACAAGGGGTTAATCACGAGATTCTCTTTAGAGAAATAGTTGCGTGCGATGGTATGCGTTTTCCATTCTCTCACTCTTCGTTCGTTCCTTCGTTCCTCGATCTAACGCTCCTTCTTTTCTTTTTTCCGTTTTTTTTTTGTCTTCTCTTTTTCCCTCGTCTTGTCCACCCTCTTTACTTTCACGACTAATCCCTTTTTCTCTAATACCTTTGTTTCTTCTGTGTTTTTTTCTGTGCATTTTTCAATATGTCGTTCGCCAGCTTTAGCTTCTTTTTTTCAAGAGTATCTATCTTCTTTATCTCACCATGAATTTTTTCTCGTTTGCGAGTTTTTTCCATTCTTTCGGCGCCCAGAAATTAGCCCAGAAATTTATGGACGGTGTCCGCGTTCGTATAGTTAAATGAAAGAAATCTTATCGGGCGAAAAGAAACTTGCCTCATATCGATTTCGCAAATGGCATTTGCTTGGGAATTGCGAAAAAATTCCGAGACTGCAATTTAAGTGAACAACTTGCAAGAAAATCAGGTTCGTACAACTTTGTTTCTTGTGACAATAAAGTTTAGCGGAAAAAGTAACACACTGCAATAAAAATAAATTGATATTCTTTCTTTGATCAATTAACGAATTTAATCATCGCAAAAGTAATAAATCTAATTAGCTGTGCAAATACGGTCCATAAGTTTCTCTCTCTCTGTACCCTTTTTTAGATCATCTTGTATATTATCAATATCCTGTAGCACAAGAAGCATTCACCTTATTTTGCGGTCTGATGGTGAAGCCACAAATGTCCTTTAGTACCTCAATATATAAGCGGCTTGGAGCGATGACACGCTAAACCACACGAGAGAAAACCACACGGGGGTATCTGGCTCATTACGTTTATTTACAAGTAGGATTGTAAGAATGATAACAAAAAACGCTCTCTCTTTCTTTCTATGTATCTTTAATCCGTTAAAAAAATGGAAAATATTTTTTAATTATTTCTACATTTGTGAATGTGAACATCTCAATATTACGCTTTCCATGTTTAAAGCTCTTTTGAACGAGAGATAACACCGCAGTTTCCTCTTCCGAAATATGAATTCATACGCGCAGTCGTCCTCTCAATGAGAGACTTAATTATCTCAGAATTGTACTTTGTCGTTCGACCCAATTTGTCGGAGTATTTGTACTACATTCAAGTTTGTCCCCATAACCCTCCCTTGTTCCCTGCGAATGCGAAACTTCTCCCGCACGACGCGATATCTCGCCTCGTCCCTGCTTCCGGCAACAATTTATGACGTAACGAAGGCGCATCCGGTCTCGGATGCCAAATCTTTTTTCTCTCCCTCTCTTCTTCTTTTCAAATCTCTTCAACCCAGTCTCGCTTGTTCCGCTGATCCCGTACACTTGTCTCTAACTTTTCGGCCAATCACTCCCCGGTATACTCTTACCTACCATTTATTCCGTCTTCCTTTTTCTCCTATCGACTTCTCGGACTTCGCTCGCGGATGAAACGAACTGGTCCGAACTTCGCGATTCCGCAGGGTTTCATTTACAGTTCGCCCAACTTCCGCGTCTTTCGATTACGATTCGTCGGCGTTTTACAATTCCCCTCTACTCGTTCCACGTCCGCGCGAGCCGTTTGGCAAGAGTTACCTGCAATTCTCTCGCAGCGGTCGCTTCCTGTTACTCCACTCTGAGCAAGACACTGTTGAAAAGTTTATATACTCCAAGTAACTCGTGTTAACTCGAGGAATTCCTCGTTAAAGATTTAACGCAACTATTTGTCATAGTTTAACCTTGACATAACAATCTGATATTCGTCTGTAAGTGGAGTTTATTTGTTAGTCCATTTTTTTCATTCTTATTGCATGTAAATTTCAATTATCGCTAAATTCTAATTTCAATTATCACTAAAAATTCAAATTTCAAAACGAACAACACGTGTACACGTGTCGTTTTTGCCGTCGAATGGACTTTTGCAAATTTTCATCAATTCGTCGCGCGCAAAACACTTTGGTGCGAATTTAAACTCCTGGAGTCTGTCTATCTGTTTATTTATTTTTATTGCCGACATTTGCAGCGCTTAATGAAGAACACGGGGCACAATTACAAAGTTGTAGTCGTCGACGCGATTGGATTTCGCCTGAATTTCGCGGCCAGACAAACGACAACGGCCCGGCTTTTACATCGATATCGCGCGCGAACGAGCCGCGCAGCGAAATCGATCTCGTCCTCTTTTTCCTGCCTTCCCTCTCTCCTCCTCTTCCTCCCCTTCGAAAATCACCTACGGCCGAATGAACGTACCGCGGCGAGCTGCGCTGCTCTACGTCGCAAATTTGTTTCACGCTCGCTCGAGTCTCCCCAGAATTAATCCACTAGCCATTACCAGCCGCGCACGAGCGAAACGCTACAAACCGCTTTGTGCGCGGACATGGTTCGCGTTACGAGCCATTTTGCCGGCAAAACAGATGGTATACGCGTACCGGCTTGACTGGCTTTTTAAAGCGCACACACCGCGTCGCTGGGTAACGTCAAATATTTTCAACGTGCTTTTAAATAACCCAAATCTATATGCCGCGGCGAGACAGTCATTTGCGTGTCGTTGTTTAACGCTTTTGTAATTGTCGCCATTTCTCGCATCATTTCAAGCAAAGTTTCAAATTAATACTAATTATGTGTAAAAAACTCATGCTAATATATGTATATCAAAAAACAAATACGCTAATAAGACTAAAAAAAAAAAAAAAAAAATCAAAAGCAAGATAAACCAATGAGTCCAAGGTGGTATTGGAGTAAATAAATAATTTACATGTAATGTATATTGGACGTCTCGATCAATGTATTTGTGATCATCTTCAGCAACTGTGTAAAAAAAAAAAAAAAACACATGAGAAAGCTAAACCTGCTGTTTTTTTTTTCGTTAGAAAAAAAATCTTTCGTCACAAGATTGTAAACACTGTTAAGTTTTACTTACGATGTTTTTTCCATTAAGTCAAATATCATCTATTGAAATCTCTGTGCGCGCTTCTTATTTCCAGCGAATTTGCTGGCAATTATCGGGACGCGAAAAAGGATAGGAATTACAAGGCAATTGGATATCCGCCAATAAAATTTGCGAAAATCACAAGCGCTCCCGTTCGATATCTCGCCCGCTATAGTAGGCGGTTATGCATATACATATACTACATACGTGCATTTTCGCGTTGCATTCCGAGCGATAAATTATTGGCAGACGGGACCTTCGACGACTGAGAACGCACTACGTGCGTATATAGCGCGTACGCAAACTATACAGACGCCATTTACCGAAGAATCGAAAAATGAAAAAGGAGGCAAGACGAAAGCGAATCGCGAAACTCAAGGATAACCTGTCGCGATTACGTGCAGCTCCCTGCGAGCCGATCGCAACGAGTAGGTAATAATCGCCAGCATCCGCCGCCCCGTTGGGTTCACTTAGCTAATGCCCTTGATGCCGGATGCAAGTGTGATCTTTGAAGCACGAAAGATGGAGAATGCACGATTCATCGCGTGCGCGCCCGCTTTTTCGTTTCCGTATATCATTTCCACAATTGTCTGTGAGATTTATTGATAGTCGAGAGCTCATGTAACGCGCCTCCGAATATCAAAATAATTGTGTAATCCTGATCACACTGATCTATAAGATCCATGAAATCTAATTAACATTCTAGTACGTCTTCTTGATGCGCGTTATCTGTCACTGATTAATCCTGCGATATAATTTTCTTGAAAGTCGTACTTTGAAACTTCAAATAACCTATAGATATGTATATACAAACCGTGTTTGAATTTAAACAAAAGCGAGAAGTATTTGAAGAAATTAATAAGAACCTCAGAGGCGAGCTTGCGGTGCGCACAAAGTCCGCTCGGCTCAGTCCACTGGCGCGTAAAACTATACGCAAAGAGCGCGCGCGCGCGCGTCTCTTATCTCTCGCCACTTTGCCACGGACTATACACGCGCGATCAATGTAATACGAGCATCTCGCGTGGAGAATTATGTTCTCTTCGTGAAGGAGCGCGCGCGTAAGTTGCAACGGCGAGAAAGAAGCTGCGTTGCGTTGCGTCGCGCGTATTACGCATGCTGATCGCAAGATCGGGAGACGAGATTTCACGGCGATACGACTCGTCGACTCAGCCGCTGCCGTGAGCACCTAAGTAGCATGAAACGCACGGAGCATCGGTCCGACGCGCGTGTCTGGCGAAGCGTGTGCTCGAGCGTGTGCGCCGCGCCAAACGAGGCGTGTCGCGGAAAAAATTGCCTTCGCGATATAAAGGCGACGAGACTCTCTCTTTCTCTCTCTCTCTGTCTCCCCGCGCACCGACCGTGTTGTGTTTAATAATTTCACGCTGAGACAGATCGCGACGCTCTCTTCCGCGCCGTAATAATAAGCAAGCTACAGATAAATAAGAGGTTTATGCACCTGAGGATTTACCCGAGTCGGGAGATGAAGTGGAGAGAGAATCCAAATGTCACGCTGCAGTGGCGTCTATTTATCGAACTTTCAGATTCTGATGTTATTTTCTAGAGAAGAAATCGTTGCAAAAAATATCTCTTCAATCAGAGAGAGTTTGAACCTTTGCTCGCCGGGCGGAAAAATGTAAAAAACACTCAAAAATTCCAACTTTGCTTCAATTCCTCAGAACCTTAGAGTCGTATATCGATTGTATATTAATTGTACATATGTACTACGACAGATATTCCTGGATAGAATCCATGTGGAATTAATATTTTTTTTTTAGAAACAGGCCGTCAGAAGCGAGGGGTGAAACTGCGAACTATCGAAAAGTGAGGCGCGGCGAGATTCAAATCTGGTGTCGCGGTCAACGTGTTACTACACACGTCAGCTATTAATCCGTCGAGTTATATCTTCCGTCTCACTTTATTAATGTGTGAATACTTAAAATTCTTAATACAGCGAATATTGCATGTAGGAGAGATTTTATCGCTAACCATAGCGATGAAATAGCATTTTGTTTTTTTACTAAGAATTATGTCCGAAGGGAACTTATTAGGTAGACATGTCGAACGAGAATGAGAGAAATTTAAAAGAGAGGAAATCCATCATTTTTGTGAATGCGACAGATATTTTTCGATCTGAAATGAATAAGGAGAACCTAATTATACGTCACACAACGACGAAGGGAGAATTTTCTTCGAGAATGGATGATGCAATAAATGGCGCTCCGCCGGTTATCGCGAGCCAGTCTTTTCTCACCTTACGGTTTAAAAGCACCTTTACTTTGTTCCCCCCTCCATCGGTTTGTCTCCTCGCGAAGACTATTAACGAGACGGCGCGCACGGCCGGAGACAACGCGCGGGGTGGGGTAAAGCTTCGTAAAATCGTGAACCGCCCTTATCTCTTCGAGGCGAGACCGTCGTTTCGAGACGAAGTTTCCTTATCGTTTCGTTCATCGTTCTCATCGGCGGAAGAAGTTTGCCTTTCGGATAACGAGAGAAGCTTCCGAGAGAGCGCGCGCGCGCGCGCGCTCAAACCGCCTCCGGCCAACTACGGAAAATGGCTGACCGATTGCGTCTTTTGATCTCGACCGCTAGTAATGAGCCGCGGATTTTCTGATTTTCACATTCGATCACACGTTTCTGGATGACGAGAAACGTATTTCTTCTAATTTAAACAAGACGCACGTTCAGATTATCATTAAAGGTATGATCTTCGAACAGAAATTATAAACTAATAACTAGTTTACTAACTCTTTCAGTCGCATAAAAAAGAACACAAGAATAATTATATATAATTATTCTTGTATTATACAAAACTTCCGGTAAATTATTATTGTCAAAAATTTTGCGTTTTAATACAACGTCTCGTATATACATATAGCATATTTATCTTGGTTTAATCCTGAATCAAAACGCGAGTATAATTAACGAACACGGGCGGTGTTATCTTCTTAGACTTACGCATTATCGGTAACTACATCCTCCGCTACGAATCGACATTATCAATGTAACCAGCGGTAAATCGGCGTTACCAATGGTAATGTATCCAGTGGTAAGTACCGGAAAATAGGCATCGCGTTCGTTTCGCCATTAAACGATCGAGATCGACGATACCGATAACCGCTCTACGTAATTGCTCGCCGGGTCAGGCATATCCGCGTTCATAAATACGTATTCCCCTGTTCGCGATCGGCGAACTTCTCTGCGTGGTTTAGCGAGCCGTGAAAGACAGCGTTAAAATAATCGCGAACAAAGGAAACTGACATTCGCGGTTCTATTATTCTGCACATTCTCGTGGCGATTTCCCATTAATTTCATTTTTTAATTCGACGGACAGATTAAAAAAAAAAAAAAAACACAGGGTGTGAAACATCCGTTATGCAGCTTATTCTGTTGGGGTTTTTTTTTCATCGCGCATCTATAAATTATTCGTTATACGAGACTCGAAGGCACTAAACTGCTTTACGGCGGTCGCCAACTGCGTCGCTTCACGGCTAAGTTGATTCGGCGACGCAATTTAAAAGGGGGTTGGGCGAGTAAACATTTCTGCAACAGCGATCCACCAGTGCCCCGAGGAAAAGTCGATTCTTTACGATCGCTATTCGGATTTGCGAGACGTCGTCGCTGAACGACAGCGAAAACGCGAGTTCTCGTAAAGTTGAAAATACGACTGTTATCGATGTGTTGGGATAATTGAAAAGGAGGTGGTGAAAATGTATGTAACAGAATTATACGTCAAAATCATATTTAAATCATTTCTCGCAATGTTCGACCAATAATATTTAGAGGAAAGAAAGAAATTTTATAGAAGAAAGATACATTTTTTTACTATATTACATGTAATTTTTTCTCGCAATAAATAATTCGATTGTAATAACGGCGGGATAAAAAAAAAAAATAATTTTGCCGGGCAGCAGATTTGTTACCGATAATATAAATTCCGAAGACGACGTTCCATAAAGTAGCTCCATTAACCATATAACCTCATTTCGCTGTGAAACAAAATGAAGCTGCGGAGCTGCAGGTATCCGACGTAAAAACAAAAAAAAAAGAAGGTATATATTTTCTCGCGTATATATGAGCTTTTTAATATCGTTCTGAAGTAAAGGCAATACGATAAAAACCTAATTAAATATCACAACATAATAACATACATATATATAAATTTTTATTAGTATTAAAGATAGAAGTTGTTTTTATAAATCTTGCGTTTTCTGTTTCTCTCGTGTAACCAGATCCTTGCATCTTTTTGCGCATCGCATTCCGAACTTGAATAACTAGAGTTTCTTCTCGGATTTTCAGAATTGTAACGCACGTTTCTTAATCAACGCTTTTTACAACGTTTCCGCAATCTCCGACAAAATGTACAGCACAAAAACAAAAAGAATATCTTCGCGCCGAGTCAAGATAACGATTAACAGATGATGAATCTAAGGTTGCGCAGCGATTCCGTTCAATTAACTCGCACGCTATATTTTATAACGGCGAGCGATATCTCTATGTGCTCGCTTTTAACGAAACGGAGATGGTTAGGTAGTAATAGAGAAACAGAATTCACGAATCCATATATAGATATGTACTTATATAGCCAATGTGCTTGCCAAGGCAATCGTTGATTCCGATGCACTCGCGAAGTCCGGACCTTTGAGACAAACTAGAACGTAGAAATAAAAGTGGAGGAAATAGGGAAATGTATGCCGCGAATTTTTCAACTCGCGCAAGTTTCGCAGTATCATGAATATCAATGAAGAACGCGAATATAAATCGAAGACGGGACAAAACGAAAAAAAAAACAAAAAAACAAAAAACAAAAAAAAAAAAACGAGAGAAACGATGAACTTGCGAGGGAGACAAAAATCTTCGAGAAAAGTTACTTTTGTGAATTTTGCTTATCTGGGCGGGCGGAGAAAAACGCGGAAGAAATTTTTGCATTTATTGTGTACGAGATTGATGCGCGTAACAGAGTGATGTATGATGCTGTGTGTATGCAAAAAGTGGCGCGACATACAGCTCTCGGTTTATGTTATCCCGACGCGCATTATTCTTTACTTTTTACAGTTCGCTGTTTTGTCATAGTTTGTGTTTTTCTCAACGTTGCAGCGAGCGCGTATCGGCGCATCGCGGCGTGTATTCCGCTCTAAATCGCGCGCGTGTCCGCGTGTACGCGCGCTTTACACGCGCGTTTAAAACGGATTATTGCAAACACCTCACGCGCGCTTTATTTAACGTATGCAAACTCGGTGGCGACAAACTCGCCTAACGAGCGCGCGCGCTTGCGATGAATATTCGGCTACTTTAAGCTGCGCCCGGCTCCCCCGGTCCGGCTAATGTCAAGCCCGGCCCCCAACTTTGTCGCAACGTTTTTGCTTATCGCGCGCGTTTGTCGCGTCGACGAAATCGCAAAAGGAAAAAGGAAACAGTGGAATGCAACTTTGCGCTTCCGGCAAGCCGCGGAAAAGCGCAATTTCGGACTCGCTTGCATGCTTTCCCGCTCCCGTTCCGCAATGCGTCCTTAATTTTAATAACAGATTCTCTAATCAAAATCCGACTGTCAAGTTAAAACCCAACATTGCTGTGTCCGTGCGAAATTCATTAACATACATATAATTTCAGTTTACAATATTCAGCTTTTCTTCTTCAAAGCTCACGAAAAGCGTCCGTTTTGATCACTCACAACTATAGGACAGGAGAAAAAGTGTTTTATTGTTGACATTGATCTCGTTTTATTTGCCACATGGACACACGATATTTTCGATATATCACCTGTAGATTTGTAGGAGCGTCAGTGCTCTTCAAATAAAAAGAATTGGTGAGATGAATAACTAAAGACAAAAAAACACGTTACACCTCCGGCTGTTACTCTCAACATGTACACCTGCGCATGTCCTCGATTCTCAATTTGCGGGGTATTTTTCTGTGTCGTTTTTGTTTTTTGTTACGCATTCGAAAAATCTCACGGGTAAATATTCAGAATAGGCAGTTTCAGCGTTTTTTCCTCTCTCTCTCTCTTTCTCTCTCTCTCGTTTTAAAAAAAGAGAGAGAGAGATACATGCGGCGTGAAAAAACAATAGTTTGAAAGCAGTGCACCTGGATGTTTTCGAATATTTTCCAAATTTGCGCGAACTGGTTTGACGATATATCCTATATATGTACGAAGAGGAAGGAATAATGCGTGGCGCGCCGAGCACGACAGACAGTGCTTTCTATAGGCACGCCAGTTGCAGAGGTACGAGAGAATACAAGCTCTCGGTGCGCTTCTAATATCTCGCGCACATTCGGTGGAAGAACGAGAGAGAGAGAGAGAAAGGGAGAGAGAATGAGAGACGACACACTACTGACGCGGCGACCGGCACAATGCTTATGTTCCGGAAGCGTATACGAAGCGCTTCTACGGTAATTAGTGTATTCTCCGAGTGGCCGGAGTCATTAGGCCCGCCAGCGGCGCTTCGCCGAAAGCTCCACCTTGACTTTCCGCGCGAAAGATAGACACAGACATATACCGACACGTTCTCTCTTTCCCACCCGTGCCTGCTTATTGCTCTCTATACGTACTTGTCCCCGACGCTCTTACCCGCTTACGGAGTTTGAATAGTTTCGGCGAGGCAAGCTACTGCTTCTTACGGCGACGCTCGAAGACGACGAACGCGCGCGCGAGAGAGCTAAAGCCGGGCATTCACTGCATCCTCCCGCCGGTTCCGGGGATCGTTAGACGAGTTTGTCCCTGCGGTCTGCGCCGTCCTTGCGGATTTAGCGCGGGACTTACGAGACTTGGCCGCGGGCGCCGCGAGATTGCACCCCAAGGTAGTTTAGCAGGTTGTATTCCTCTCGATACTCTCTCTCTCTCTCTCTCTCTCTTTCTCGAAAGAGTAATAGTTACGAAGAGCTAAATCGACATTTTGCGCGGAACAATGCGAGGAAAATGCTCAATACGACGATAAACCAATTTAAGAAATTGTTGATCACGCGGAAACGTGAATCTTGGTGATTTACTGTCTAATTTCAAGAAAATCGCAAGACGTCGCAATATGACATCGTGAGAGATCGTAAATAACAATTTGTGGACATTGCGAAATTACGCAAGCTCGTGGAAGTACACAAAACTCTGCCGTGTTGTTTTTATTATTATTATTATTTGTATCATTTTTTAAAATTATTGTATCCATGACGGACGTACGTCTCGAGACGTGAATCATTCTGAGTTGTAATTTATTCTCCCTCCGTGTTTCTGGCCTTTCTCGCGAATGTAGCGAGATATTAAGAGCGCGATTCGAGTCGCGCCACGTTCTCGGTGCAACCGGCATTGTAGGCCATAAACTGGCTGTCCCTGTCTGTTTCCGGCTACGAGCGCGCCGCGCCGCGCCGGGATGGTAGGCAGCGCATCCCCCGTCGAGAAACGGAGCTACTGAATTTATTAAGCTACGACGCGAAAGTTTCGGGGAAGTAGGACGGGACAGCAGCCATCCTCCCGTCCATACATTTTTCACGCCGCGATAAATTCTTATTGTCTGCGCGTGGTAACGTACCCGGTGTTACATTGTTACGTCGCGCAATGACGTTACCTCCTGCATTATACACACGATCGTGACTTACGTGCGCTGACCGCGTACGAGGTGCGAGAATGATTAAGTAAACGGGCGCATCTTCCCCGGGAGATGGTTTAGCGGATATATGTCGAATGTCGGAACAGCTTTCCAGGTTGAATACCTCTCCTACGTTTTCCCGTCGCGCGCGATGAAAGGATGAAAAATTTGCGAGAGAATTCTCGAGAAGGACGGTCGATATTTTAAAATCTATTAGAGAAGAGAGTCGGAGGGAATACGCTACGCTTCCAAACGCGTTTAAGGCGAAGAGCCGCGTTAAGAGCCTTTAGATATCCATAAGTAGGACGCCTCTCGCGTGCACTTTGCATATTAAAAAGCAATATTTATAGTTTTTAGCCTCACTGTTATACACGTAGTCCCACCATTAATTTCCATTACGCGCCATTATCGTTATTACATTATAAAATGTAATGGTAGACGTCATATCGTATCATAACGAATGGTACATGTAAGTGAGCGTATCGCGCTCAGAAGACATCATACAAATGTGATTTAGTGCGCGCGCTCACAAAGGGAATGAAATATTTTTAATCTACGTGGAAGGGAACAAACCTGTAAAAAAAAAAATGTCACAGCTGTAAAAAGGAACGGCCTTTGTTTTCTGAAACGGGAATTGGGGTGGACGCGTACCAACTTGTCACGTCATGCGAACTCATGTTTTATTCCGCGTTACGTCACATAGAACGAGAGTATCGCGGTAGTAGTTTCAGTTTGGATTTACCGAGCTCGCTCTCTTTCTTTTTCTCTCTCTCTCTCTCTCTTTCTCACACTCTTCCTTCGAGCAGCGCGAGATGCATTATTGTCGCGTTGGTGTAACACCGCGAGAGGTTACACCGGGTCAGCGACCTGATAATATAACGCGCGTTTCTCTATTCGCTAATAAGCTTCTTTACATCATTGTTTAACTTTGGAACTCATGAGAGATGTGCGTCGTGGTCGATACGGCGTAAACTTCGCCGTAATGCAGTTCGCCAACTTTCTGTTTCCAGCAAGTATACTTTCCCACAAGAGCTCTTGGAGTATCATATTTACGACTTATAGACCTCGTCAGCGGTGGGTAGTAGTCACATTCCCAGTTCGCAGCTACATCTTCATTCAACATGCTCGGCAAATAGGACACACACAGAGCTCGGGATAACCGCCACATACAATAACCGCCCTTAAACGAAGAAATAATCGACGTTATTTTATCATTATATTTATTGTCTCGATTTCTCCGTGGGAATTTTACATACATGTATTAACAAATCGTTTATGTACGTGTACGCGCGCGATAAAAATAAAACGCGATAATAACAACAAGAGAGCTCACTCTCAATCAACAATTTGTGGACATTGCAAAATTATTACGCAAATTCGTGGAAGTATACAGGACTGTAAAATAAAACTAAAAGTATGACAAGTAGAATTGTATTATATTTCTCGTTCGATTTTGCTATCGACAAAACGCTTCGTTCTTACGGGCAAATAGAAACTCCACACAATGATCACGTGTACTTGTTTGCCACATTCTGGAATTTCGGAGCTTGTGCGAGACAACGAGCTCGCAGCGGCTCCTGGCTTGCGGCATTTTCTCGCCTGCGATTGAGCCGAACGCTTGTGCGTGCGTTACGGACTAGAAAACGAGAAGAATATGGCGAACGTGCAAGCTACGCGTCATACGCACCACTGTGCAATTTCAAATTAAATTGTGTTTTAAACAGTGTATAGTGATTTATATATTAAATATACGCATTTAACTAAATCGCTGTGTATTGTAAGAATCGTCACTGTTGTTTATTTGAAAAATGATTTATTCAAATAGTTTATAGTAAAATAACAAAACGGTTATATATTGGTCGATATTACAATAATCACACTTATAACTAGCGCGACTTTGACTGACTCGTTGGTAAATTTTGACTGTCCAGGCCTCGGCTCGAGGCCGGTTTATATAGGGCCTGGATTCGGCCACAGAAAGTTCTAGATTTTTCCTTATTAATGTTCTAGAATAATCTAGAGTCGTTTAGATTCGGCTGCGCGCTAGGGCGAGCACGTCTTGCGTCAAAAATCGCCTTATATGATAAGCTATTTCAAAGGGCCAACGGTCATGGTTTTATCGTTAACCGTCGGACTCTAAGATAAACATAGAAAATTGTAGAATCTACGCGTAGCAACGAGACTAAACTAGACTATGGTCACAGTATCAAACTTTTCTACCTGCTATCCAGTGCAGCCGTAATGCGAGCGGTAAGACGATCAAAGTTGGAGATCTTACAGGACTCTGTCGTGTTGTTTTTATTATTATTCTTTTAATCATATTTTTTTATTGCGTATCCATGAAGGACGTACGTCTCGAGACATGAATCATTCTAAGTTGTAATTTATTAAGTTATTAGATATTTTTTCGTCACACACACATGCGTTCCTCGTCACACAACAAGTGACGCGATATCTCACACATAGTGAGAGAGAGAATGCGAGACTCATTTAATTGTACGACGGGGAGAGAAAGGAGTCAGTGACACGTGCGAGTTCGTTTTTCGAATTTTTATCAGCGGCACGAGGCAGCGCGCGAATGGCAATTTCTTACATGGCCGAGCAATTTCGAGGGAATTTTTCATCATACGGCGCCAGAAGATTGAATCAATTTTGCCAAATAAACGCTTTCAAACGCGTTGTGTAGTATTTTTTTTTTTGTTTTTTTTTTTTTGTTTTTCGATAGTATTCGCGTAATTGAATTGATTCTTAAATTATACATTCTATCGTTTGAAACAAATCCAAAGTAAAACACATAAATCGCTTTATTAGCAAATTAGACATCGAAGAGTTCTAGAACATTAGAAACCTGTAGATAACTCTGTGTTTATAGTGTTCATAACTTATCGAGAAACAATATCGTTTAAATGAAATCGCAACGCGTAGCAAACAAAAACGCGTAGGTTTTATTTTTTTTTATGGGATAAAAATTTTATAGTATAAAATTTTGTAGTATAAAATTTTTATAGTATAAAATTAAATAGAGAAAAATAAAATAGAATTTCATGGGGAGGTGTGCGTAGTACGAGAGAAATAAAAACAAAACGTCGAACTAGATCGCCAATTGGGATCTATCAAAGAATGTCTCTTTTTTTATTTGTGAAATTCCAGAGAGTACTTGTTACGGTCTCTTTGTTGCAGGACAGGTAAACGCTTTGACTTTCCAGTTTCGGGCGCGCACACCGCCGTAATATCTTTATTCACATTTTTCCGTGGATTTTATTCTATGAATAAAAAGCGAAAAGTGACACCCGCGCCCCCTTCGCAATTTATTTATACACATACAGGTGAATTCACGGAATACGTGCGCAAAAAAAAAGCAGCAAAACTCGATGAAACGCCGTGGTAACGAAATTCGTGCGAGCTGTGCACTACGGCCGGCAGCAAAAACAGAAGGTGATCGGTAATTGCGCGCCGTCCAACAACGCAACATGTCCGAGGAAAGTGTTTATGTTTGTATTTGTGCTCGCGCGCGCGCGTGAGAGAGAGAGAGAGAGAGCGAGAGAGATAGCGCAAGGTCATGCGAGTTTTTGCCGCAATTTTATTCCTAAGATGAACGAGGAGAAGAAGGTGTGCAAGAGTCCGACCTCGGATTTTCACTCATCCAACACGCTAACCGGCCATTACCTACCTCACGTCTCGCGACGGTGGCGAGCCAACGATCGCCAGCAAATACTTGCCCGATATGCCGCGATGAATGAACGGAAACCAGTCTTGCGTTGCGATGAGCCTGCAGTTTGCTTCTGGACGAAGACGGAATAAAACCGGATATGCTCGGTACAGTGTTGTACCGAGCCCGGCCGAGTTGCAACTCGAGCGAACGATTCGAAATAGCGGACTCGTTAGTCGGCACTCAGACTGTCGTCGAGAAATTACAACGAAAATTTCTCTAATTGTATATCACGAGAATACACAAGTCGTTGGCTAATCACTCGATATCCGCGTATTTTTTTTTTTTTTTTTTTTTTTTTTTTTATTACGACTCTCACCACGCGTACATAAATACACATTAAATTCAATAATAAATTTATTAAATATAATAAATTTAGTAACCAACGAGTGCACATAGAATGGAAGTAAATGCAATAATGTAATTTAAATCTATTTTTATCATTTTGTATCATATACGTGGAAATTAAGCCATTTGTGAAAATATATTGGCAAAGATATTCTCTCTGTACATTTTTAAATTAAAAATATTATTTTTTCTTATTCTCTCTCTCTCTTCACATTTACTACTACAATTAAATATTTTAATGTGTATTTTGGATCTACCATAATTCGGCGAATCGACTTAAGAGCTAATGAGAAAGTGCATACAAACCATATCGTAATTCGTGTTATCTTACTCAATATTTTCCTTTTAAGAAACATACGTATTTATTTCGAAATCCCGTATCTGAATACAAGTTGGACGAAATAGCATGCATCTAAGGCACGCTCGATACCGGATGACCACTTCCCAACTCAATATCGGATATTCGAGTTTCGTATCGAATACTGGGTATAGCGTTTCAATTGCTTTCGTTGGAGCAGGAAGTGAATCTTAACAGTGCGAAGCGGCGGCACAGAATTGATGATATTTTCTTTCAATCCCGAACATCTGCGCAGACATCGTCGTATATACAAAGTGTTTCTCTGATCAACGATACTTTCTTTCATCCGCCAGCGGAGATACGGCCTTTTATTTTTCTCCCTCTTTTCTTTATTACATTCCCGCCTTCGATGTACATACAACCCTTGTTATTCTCATATAACGCAATCTTATGAATTATAGCTTGAACTTAATGAAATTGTATGAAATTTGCCTGTACACAATCGGAAAATTTATTATCAATCCAAATTTTTTTTTTTTTATTATGTTCACGTTTTAAAAGCTTTAAAATTTATAATTTCCACACAGGTATTTAACGCTTGCGTAATTTTCAAAACCGATTTTCTTTTTAATTATTTATTTTCAAGTACAATATCGAGAAGAAAAGAGATAGAGAGATAGATAACGACAGTATAATTCCAAATATATTTTCCATCGGTATACGTGTAATCGCTTTTGATTGAATATACGACAAGGTTTTCACGAGCTATACTATAGTGTGTTGCAAGCTTTCATTCATTCCGGAGCGATATGTTCGCGAGCAGGGCAACCCTGGCCCTGGCTAGCTGTCCATTATCTACTTTACGTCGCGACATGTCGGGCGCAAAACCAGTTCAACCGGTTGCCAATCCAGTTGGGCAAATAGAGCTCGCAAAAAGACGGGGTAGCGTACTCTTAACAGATTATACTTGCGCTCACAGCTCTCGGCCGGAGAGTCGTGGCTGAGGAGGCCAATGTAACGCGCCGTCCAATTAGTCACGCGTACCTTACGTGTTATTATCCGTTTAGAGAACCAATAAATTTTCGCATTTCTTTCGCATTTTCCAACATTGTGAATAGTTCGCGTGTTCAACCGCGTCCTTTCGCAGAAACTTAACATCGTCCATCACGTCAGTTTTACGCGAAAAACCACACTCGCGAAGAATAAGCCGAATTAGACAATTCCGAGAATCTCAGAAGCTGCCACTTCGCCTGTCATGTTGTTGTCTAGCACGAGCGGTCGATGAAATTAGCGAGTAGAAGAGTAAAATACAAAGAACGCAACTATCGATCACCTGTTTGTGGTTTATTTTTGGAAAAATGTCCAAGTTCCGGTCTCTTTTTTTTTCCTTGAGGGTAAAATGCGGCGTCGGTTTTAACATAAAACTCGTATGAATGGAAGGCTCGGGGAGATTTCGCGCGCTTCTATTAGCAAACGTCGGAGGATTATGGAGGACATAGGATACCAGTTTCCGACGAACTTTAGAACATACACGTTATACTCGAGACGTAAGGTAACACGACGGGGTTGATTACGCGGTAAATTACGCCCATGATTCCTCGCCCATTCGTAGCCCTCCGTTCCGTGTAACGAGTAACGGAAGAACCGGCGTTGCCGCAGTTGCTCCGCGGAAATGAGATACTAATCACTTTTGCTACCTGTATATACTCGCGCGAGATCGAAAATAATATTAGCGAACAGTGACAAATGCGCGACACGATCGTTTCTTTCGATTTTATGGAAATGAAGAGTCATCTACGCTGTCCCGCATGAATACAGAAGAGCAGTTCGAGATTAAAAACTCTTTTGCGTTCGCGAAGCACGAACGCGCAGTTACTAAATCTTGCTCTCGTTAAAACGTAAGGAAGAACATACTTTACAAATGGCGTAGTCTGAAAAAACGTCGTGTATCGGAAATATCGCTTTTAAATATTACACGTTTCTAATTTAATTTAAACTTTGATTACGGAACAACACGCGGTGTCTACACACGCGTTGATTATAAGATATTAATGACTTGTTGACTGTACTCGTGATATTGAAATTATGAGTTTCCTTCGTAACTTCGCGCGATGCAATAAAAATCTAGGAGTATAATTGGCCGAACAGTAGAAAGATAAAATACTAATTTGAGAGTAGTAAAATTTCTGGAATTTCTCACGCTATTTGAAACATCGCTCGGGTCATTAATAACGAGAGAGAAAGAGAGAGAGAGAGAGAGAGAGAGAGGGGAGGGAAATTTCCACCGACCTCAAAAGTTGACTTTTGAAAAATGTCGGAGCTCTCGCGCGACGGCTGACAGTGCAGCCGAGTGTGGGACTTTTACAAATTGCAGTTAAACCGACGAAAGCGCGCAGAATTCAATTTCGCCCGAAGTTACAAAGTCGGGTGCATCCTCGGGAAGAGAACGTGGGGGGGAGAGGGAAGAGTGGCCGGGCCGACGAGGCGAGGCCGCTCTCTCGCGCCCTGTAATAGTAATAAAGTCTGCCCAGAATTTCATTATTTCTGGCGATGCAAATCCCATTTGTGTCAGCGCGGAAAATGCGGGCGGCCGCGAGAACGTACGTCGCCTTCTCGACTCCTCGGCGAAGAACAATTCGGGACCGCGAGCGGGATAATTCGAATTAGCGAGACGTCCGAGCGGGCGTTAGTCAAAGAAATTCGTCGGCGACACGCGGCGGCGATACCGAGTTATCGCAACTCGCAATCTTAAACGCGTCAGCGGATGACGGATTATTTTTCGCAGCTAAAAGCGATTATTTCTCAATTATGAAAGACTTTCATCAAGAGAAAATGTTGGCTTTGTTTTGTTTAAAAGATGATTATTCCTCGATCGAACAAAAACTATACGAGAAGAATTGCGCGGAAATATCCTCATTCTCACGCAATACGCTCAAATATCACTGACAAATAAAGAGAATTACGGATTATAACGCAAATCATAATGCTCCTATGGATCTGTCTCTGGCGGCGAATCAAGTGGATTATTGACATTGACAAGTGTAGAAAGCTCCGGGTTTCCGCTGTCTATTAATTTAGCGTCGCGAACTTTGCAATTGATCCCCGCGCAAAATTAGTAAACTGCACTTACCACATCTGTGCAGCCACTACAATCCATATCGCGCGCGGGTATTTCCGGACAGAATACGGTGGATATATACGTAACAGTTTTAACATGTAAACACGCGGATATAACCGCGCCGCTCGTCGTCGCGCCGCGGGTATACACTCGATTGTTCGATACGCTCTAAATGACAAAGCGACGAGAGAGTACGTCATTTCCCGAGTGGGCATGTCAGTCTGCCAATAAAATGCAATCGAACACACGGCAAAATTCGCGACGTACGCGAACGCTTGTCCTGCGTTTGCGTTGAGCGGATTTTTGTTATGGCATCATCTAGTCAACCGGTTTAATTGAGCCGACGAGGGAAATTCGACGAAGCATTTACGAGTAGCTTCTTATTAAGATAATTGACGTAATTGGATAAAATAATATTTGCGGCGCGATTGTTTGTATTTCAGAAAAAAAAACAGAGCGCAGAGTGTTTGCAACGCAATAAAACTTTATTTTCAGAATTAAACAGTTTAACTGTACACACACACACACGCACACAAATATACTACGTGTGGTTTTTAACAGAGTAATTAATTTTTTAAGCAGAAATTGCTTCATGTTTTGCTTTCACGTTATCAAGAAATTCTTGTTTCGTTTGTTAGTTTCTGAAGAAACTTATATCTGTGCTTCTTTTGTTATTCTACGTGATGATCGTATTAAAACACCATTGTTAAGAAAGTCGTATTCTATAAACTTATATATGTTTATTCCCATTATTTGATAATCACATCAAAACTTGGAGTTACTACGAAACCACCGAAGATGAGATCAAACTGTGATCAAAGTTTGCGGATAAATTCAAATATAAATGTGTTTATAAAGAAATCCTTCTTCAGAACAAACAGCAAGTCGTCCGTCATGGCGTTTCGTTTAGTAGAAAATTATCTACAGTTCTTGTAATTAAAAAGTATTAGTACTAATGAATTTCAACGTGAAATTCCTTTTCAGAAGAAAGAAGAGTTATTTTTATTTCTATTTCTCGTAACAACGTTTTAAAATTATTTATCTCGTTCCAAAAACATTTAAATAAATTACGCGCAAGATATTACCGTGTATATACATAATCTACGTACAATTTATTCTGGTATAGAGGAGAACGCAACGAGTTAATAAACCTTTCCGCAAAGAAGCTATACGCGCGGGAAAATTAATGTTGTTGGCTCGAGGAGAGCGAGAAGCATCTACTTCCATAATACTTACTTATCATCCACGTACAAATACCTCTCGCAACCAATCTCCCGTAGCCGACGTGAAACAAACTTAGCGCGCACGGTGCACCATCTCCAAAGAAGAAGATCGCGCAAAGTTGTAAACAGCGTGACACGTTTTTACGCGACCGCATAGCAACCAATTACCTCATGTCACATACGCGAGAGAGAGAGAGAGTGAGAAGGAGAGAGAGAGACAGATAGAGCACATGTGCTCACGTAAACCAAAAGCTCGTTAATCCGGGCGAAGCGTTAAAGCTTGTTTGCGCGACATGTAAGGGTAAGGTTGATCCGCCGTTGCCAAACGATCGCCTTCGCCGAGTTTCTGATCCCGGATGGCGAGGAGGTCTCTATCTCTGTCTCTCTCGCCAACCGAGGACGTTCTTCATCCACCGAAAGGATCGACGACGGCTCGCCCGCCATGAAACTTTCCCCATTTCCGAACTCGCCCGCTCCGGTGAATCGATGCACGTAATTCGGACCCATTCCCCCCCGCTCCAACTCTCGACATACGCATCCACCGCCTATAATCCTTGTAACTGCAACGACGTCTTATCCTTGTCTCTTTTCGCGACTCTCTCTCTCTCTCTTTCTCTGCTCCACTTCCTATATTCCCGCCTATTCTTACGCCGTTTCTACCATAGAGAGATGCCGTTCGTTGTCGTCTTCTACTCTACTTCGTACATATATATATATATATATATACGACGATGATCCAACTTGAGCCGGCATAAACGCGCTCGTTCGTGCGTCGGAACGAGCGCACGAAACTTCCGCCGGCGAAATTACAAGCCGCGAGGGAAGTACAGGGTACGCCAAACAAGTTGAATACAATGATAGCAAGGCCGGTATCCTTCGCTGAATTTTAAGACAATTTCTTCTACAAAAATAGAAAATGCGGGGGCAGTTACGGCGAATTATTCGAGAGTGAAAATTAGCCACGTCGGACAAAAATAACGTTACTCTTCATTTGTAGTCAGACATGTGTGATGCAATAATTGATTTTAATTTAACATTCCTTTTTATAATTGTCGTCGTTCTACTTTTTTAAGATGCACATTGGAAAAAAAGCTTCACAAACGGCTTGGTATTTATCAGCAATATCGACACATATCCAAAGCCCAAAATAGTGCACGAGCTTTAACATTTTCCGTCCGAAGTGTTTGTTTTTAGCTGATGTTTACAATTTAAAAAAAAAAGCATGATCATGCGAAAAAATTCAAGTGATTACAGAAGAAATTACCTATTTTGAACTGCAGTATCGGGCTTGGATCGTAATTACCACCAAAAATCTTATTTAGCCGCACTTCAAATAGCTTTAATTAGTAATTATCAAAAACCACTACAAAAATTATTTCAGCGCAGTTCAAAGAATTCGAAAAATGAGTATAAAAATAGAATTTGAAAAATGAGTATAAAAATAAGAGTCCTAACACGGTTAGGTGTTTTATTATGCACAAAAAGATATAAAAAGCTTTTTGTTCTATTTAGATTTTATTATGTCATTTATTTAAGGAACATGAGAGTTTCCTCAAATTACATCTAAATGAATAAAATTAAAACGCGTTGTTACAACTTCAAATAGGTACCAATTAAATAGGTATACCAATTAAAAAATATTTTTAATACGTGTGCAAGAAACTTTATTGCGTTATATAATATTCTTAATTATACTTCGCAGCGGAATATATCAATTAAGTTAAGTTACAGATTATACAACTGTCATTCTCTTCGAAAAGTTGCAGAATTGTTTGAAATTGTATATATTCTCTCCTTCTCCTCTCTGTCTCTTTCTTTCTCTTTCAAAACCCGTATATATTCTCTTTTCTACGTATTAATATTTTAACGTCATTATCGTTCGGACACGACATTTCGAAACAGAGTTTAAACTGTAACGTCCGCAGGTGCAGGTGTAGCGTGACGCAATTAATTATCCAATTCTACGACTCTTACCCTACGAGAAGTGCGGAGCTTCTCACAGATAAATTTGAAAGACGATCGTCGTATATGCCGCTGTCGTGACGATTACATCTCGGATATCTACGCTCCCAAGGGATCCAACGTTAACTTAACTTAAGCGTCTCGCATTGCTAACGAGTTTCTTTTTCTCTCGATACGTCGGACTAGATGTTAGACGAGCTCTTGATGGGGATAACTTTTTCACCGCAACTCGCTGAAAAAAAAAAAAAGATTGTCAGAAAAATTCTCTTTTACACGAACACAAAATATTACATACCGAAGGATTCACTGCATTTGTAGCGGAAATTACGGAGACGAGTGCAGTTAGTTTGCATATTACAAAATAGGCATGACAGTACAAAGCGGCGAAAAATGTAAAAGTACAAAATAAAAATATTTCACATAAAACTTGTATAGTTTTGCATTTAACAATCACAATCCTGTCCGTGCAACGTTGTGGAAAAAAATATGTGCACCTTATATAAAAATGCTAAAACACACTTTTGCAAATTCTAATACGTAACACTGATAGTAAAATAATATTTCAAAGAGGTTCCGAAATTAATCGGTATGATTGAAGCGTCAGTAATGTGTGTTATATAATTACAGTATAGACTGCTTTTGACGTGTAAATTAATATTATTGATCCGTTATATACATATATATATGTATATGCATGCATATTAACATATTATATACAAGGAGAGTCAAAAGTGAGTATACACTTTAACACCTTAAGATGACTTATAGACACACATTCTTAAGACACCAAGATGTCTTCATATGTAATTGAAATTCCACAAACTACCACATACCACCACATTGTTATTTCGGTCTTAATACTATAATCCGTAAGTATTATACGAACCTCATGTTTGTAAGGTGTATACTCACTTTTGACTTTTACTTATATATGTATATACATACATACATATATTACATATATGTATACATATAGTATGTTAATAAAGTTTGAATAGTCCAATTATATTAATAAATAGATGCTGTTTGCGCGCTTGCAATGTATGTGACGTCGCATGAAAGAAGTTTTTAATATTTTTTCGCGACGAGAAACTGGCGCTGTAATTAAAATCGCGAAGTGTTGGTGTTATTTCGTAGTCACTGGTTGAATGCAGACACTTCGTGAAACGCGGTTAAACAGCACGCGATGCCGGGGATATACTCGCCTCCGCGAGTTGTTTGGCGATATAGCTGTGAGGTTAATTGCATTTTAAACATGCACGTACAATTACATTTGTTAATTAATTCGAAAAACGGAACGCACGGTAAGCTGTAATTAAAGAAATAATGTGATTGGGAGATATGTGTACACGTATATTAAAAAGAAAATCTCATCTCGTGATTTTTTTTTGCGTTCTTTCGTAAGTCTCGTAAATTGAACTTTGATTTTTATGTAATCTCTTTTTATCGAGCATCCGGCATCGGTGGAATCTTATTGCATCCATCACATCTAGATAGATTTTCTTTCTTTTTCCATCTATAAAATATAACCCGTGTACGTTTCAGCTTAAACTATATATATATATATGTTCGGAACAAAACGGATATCATATATTTTTACGAATGATTTTATTGTGCGATAAAAGACGGCCGAGATAGTTCGGACGATTTCTCTGTTGATATCTCGATCGAAAGCACGAAGCAATCCCACGATCTACGCTAAGTAACGCGCGCCGATGCGTGCCGGTCTGTGAGAAGAATCGCAATTAAGAGCGTTGAAATAACCTGCTCGTCTGTCGGTCAGAATGGAGATCGCCAGGCGCGAAAGGAAGCGAGTTGCGGTTAAAGAAGACGATGAAGAAGGTTAACATCCGGTCGACCGCGCGAGGCCCCACCCTTCTCGTATATTATAAATAAAGAGCATTCTCTTCTTGACGGCTTTTGCACGGAAACAAATCGGTCACTCGAGGTGAATAAAAATAAGATAAATATGAAAATATGATAAGGTTTTATTTATTTATCGCTCGCTTAAAGTCAAGAAAAGGGAGTCAAGCTGTGAGCAATGAAGAAGAAAGATAGAATATTTATTCTTTTACGTGAAGATACTACTTCAAAAGTTTCGGAAAACTTTTGCTTGCGATGTACTTTTTCTCAGAGAAAATTTGGTTAGAACGCCATCTTTCCCGCAACTTTGTTTTTTTTTTTTTTATTTATTTGCGACATTAAATTTTTCTTTCTCTTTTTCTATATCTTTCTCTCTCCCTCTCTCTCTCTTTCTCTCTCTTGACAGGCACAAGTCTTAAAATTACATTACGAGCCGTGCTTGAAGCTTAACCGAGAGACGCTAAAGTTGTCAATTTACTTGTATTTTCGACGCGCTAATTGCGAATCATTTAAGGTATCAGAGATGAAAGAGAGGAAGATATTATTTGAGAGAAAGATATTATTTGGAGAAAATAGAGTCGCAGGAAATTCTCGTTAAGATGACGACCGAGATTATATTTTGGCGTTTCTGCCAGCTTCTGATAGTCACTTTATATCGTACGTAGGCAACCTATCATAAATCATAATTTCTCATCGGATCAGACTGCAGCTTGGTGCTTTATAACCGCATAGAGCGAAAGCCTTCGACCATGAAGAGTCGCACGATCCCAGTCGACCGTGACTTATAGGTGCCCCGTATATAAGCCCCAAAGCAAACATCTATTCGGGGAAAATCTAATATCTAATTTATACGTGGTAACACGTTTCACCTGTAAGCTGTCATATATATATCTCCTGTCAAAATCGCTTTATATTGGATCGGAAAATATGTCTCAATAATGCGGCCAGTTAAACGAAAATTTAACCACTTCGAAAGAGATGTTTTTGTGAAAACACATTTTGTTCGATAGATTAACATTGACATGAAAATATTGTATAAAGCAATATAAAAATTTGTATACAGGTTTTTAAATATTCGTGGATTTGTTGCTTATTTAAAAACAAAAATCATCATTTCCGCGTGAATTTATGTAAAATATAGATACGGTCTTTTTAGCTCAATCTAGACCAGTCATTATCGCATTTGCAACTGGCGTATTCGCGGACCTTCAATTACCGCAACGTGATTGCATAGTGATGCGACTAATTACACAAATCGACGATCTAGAGCTTGCGGAGAACTCCTCTCCGCTCGATACGAAATAAGACACGTTTCTTTGATAATATCGAGCGACCTCGAGAGAGAGAGAGAGAGAAAGCGCGCGTAGACTGCTCATTGAAATTCCGTAGAGATACTGCTCTTGATGTACACTATCTTCTCTCCAGTTCACTGCATGTCCCGATGATAGATGGAACAAACGAGCTTTTGCTATTACTATTTTGACAGACATTGATCTGCGAAGGTATTTGTAATGTCAAGAGATGAAAATATCCCTTAATGGAAATTCGTGTATTAAGATCCTGAATTAATTTCAGCTACTAATACGCAGCGTCTTTGTAGAGTAATTTTATGGAATAGCGATCATTAATATTCCTCGCGTTATTCGCAATATTTAAGAGGGGTGCGTATATAATTTCTCAACGCGAGAAATTAAACGCGATGATGTTATGCTAATAAAATGAAACTCAAAACTCTCTCTCTCTCTCTCTCTCTCGCACGTATATATCTTATATCTTTCACAGGTTTTGTTGTCAGGTTGGTTTTGAAAAACAAAAGAGAGCGCGCTATTACAATAGCGCATATAAAGCGCATATAGATATACAAAACCCCACAAAAGAGAGGGCGTCACTTAAAGCGCGCGACTTTAATCAAGCCTTTGTAACTTTTCACGTTACGTTTCTGCGGTGAAAAGCGACAGTACGAAGTAATTATAAGTTAACGAGGAAACACTCCGGAAGGTTTGTTTTGAAAACAATTATAGCCGATACGTCGATTTTGATATACAGACCGCGAACAGGGGCGCGATAGCGGTCAATTACCGCATACCGGTCAATCATTGTATCGGTTACCCTATCTATACCCGCATTGTGTGTTTGCCGCTCCGCGTCACACACAATGCGCTCTCTCTAATTTAAAATAACGAGACTGTGATATGCGCAGTGTATTTGCGTCCCACCTGCTATTCGATATTTGCCTGATTTACGGAGTGATTAGAAATCGAGAGATAATCCATTTACAGAGACATTTCACCCTATACTTAAATTATTTTGTACGAATGATAAAATATTTTCTTCTCTTAAAAATTGACTTGTGACATTTTTCAGAAGTGAAACATTATGTAATGACAGATTTGTCAAAAGTTTAGTGGTGTTTTCGGATCGACAGTCGAGACGTGCGCGAGCCACAATCTCTGAAAAAGACAAAACATTTTTCTAGACGCCAAGCACGCTCGGGCGAAAAAGCGTCCAGATCAAGTAGCAGAGAAAACCGGAGATATCCGGTCACTTTTTTTTGTCCTTATATATCGCTGCAATTATCTAGACTGAAAACTCCGCGAATTCACGATAATATAATACGCGTTCCGTGCGATACACTTCTATTCGCTCGCGAATTACTTATTCGACGTGTAGCCTCCTGCCGTTTCGCACCTTAATTTGAGATCACGGAGCCATGACGCTCCCGATAATTTCCCACGAGCTCGCACGCGGCGCCTTTCCAAAAATTCAAAAAAGAAGGAGAAGAAGAGGGATACATTTATTATACGACGCTACGGAGTGAAACCGGAAGCGTGTGACGCGTGACGGTCTTTTGGGAAACTTATATATGCTCTCTCGACTCGAGCGAGAAAGAGATACGGACAGTGTTCGAGTTCTTTTGAACCGCGTAAACGAACGTTCTCATTTCGTGTGATGCGCCGCGACCGAACTGAATGAAATCACCGACGAGGGAGAAATCGACGTGGCGCGGAATGGCAAAAAGAACGAACGCTTCTTTTTACTTCCTCTCGTCTCCTCACCTCTCGCGGGACTCCTTTTCTGCGCATCTAAAGGCGAATTTGTACGCTTCGATCACGGACGATCGCGCGCCGAATCGGAATTGTCCAAAGTGCCGGCCGAGAGCGTAAGTTTTTTTTTTTTTTTTTTTTTTTTTTTTTGCGACGCTGTGTCGCAGTTTCACGCGCGTGTTTTCTTGCGAGTTCTTGAAAATTTCTCATTCACGAGTTTCGAAATACAATACGTTTCAGCGAGAACGTAAAATATGCAATTGGTGAAACTGTAGTTAAATATGCAACTAGAACTAGTATAACGTCGGCGATGATAAATTTTCGCGATATAGAATGTATGCGTAAAGTAATTTAATATTCTCTCTATATATAATTTAGACTCCAACATCTATATTCGGTTACAGTACATTGTTTCACACGTGAATAGATATGATTTATGCGTAAAATTGTAATTTGATCTCGTTAAAATTTATATAACGATATCTCGAAGCCCTGATTTGAAGCAAACGGCGCGTGAGAAGAACGATTTTTCCTCCCCCCTTTCCCCTTTCCTCCATTCCCCCCCCCCC
>QVOA01014140.1:0-16076 GCA_014825685.1 Pseudomyrmex cubaensis
TCGATCAATGTTATGTCGGACACGGATAAACTAAAGCCTTATTTCACCTTTTTGGAGTTGTATAAGACGACATAGGTATTCTTGCGATGATAGGATAGATATGGTGGGGGGACTGATATCCTCGGGGTAGTATACGTTGTAAAGGTTGTAACTCAGTCTGTCGGTGGCTTAGTTTACGTTTGTTTTCGTTAACCTACTACTTTCGTTTTCTCTTGTGAAAATCTGTGAATATATAAAGTGTTTTGTCATCGAATACTGTTATTACGTAAATACCTACAATAAAAAATATGCCGAAAGCGATTGTTTGTGAGTGTTAAGAGAACGAACAAAATGAATTTAAGAGTTGTTAAAAACTCGCATTTAATAGAATACGTGAAGTGTGTGAACAAAAATATATTTAGTAGATACAAAATATGTAAGTGTTGTTAGTTCTCTAAAGCTTATAAAAACTGTCGAATTAGAAATTTACGTCAATCTGAATGTATATCTTTACGGTCTCAGTCTACGACGTCGTCATCAATGTCTGCAGATTCGAGTCTCGAGCTAGTTCAAGAAGCAGGTTTAGTTAACCGTCAAAAAACGACACAATTTCTGAAGTATAAAATTGAGTTTACCACGAAACAACTTACAATCACAAAAAATGTTTTATTTGTGAGAGGAAAGACAGATGCCTGAAAATCGTACCTATAGCGGCATAATGCTACTTTAACAGTGAAAAAGATTTCCTTATTCCTTCAGGTGTCCGCTGTTGTGCAAGTCATTTTATCAGAAACACTTTTAAAGCTGAAGACAACAAGTAACAATGAAACTGTAATAAACCAAAGTGACAAAACTATTAGAAGGGATTCGTGCTATCGCTTTAAAGAAGAAATTAGATTTTGATACGTCCGGTTTCTTAAATAATGAAGAGTATTGGAAACTACCTAAATTAAGAATAAAGATTAAAAAAAAAAACAAAAAAAAAAATAAAAGATTTCTATAAGTTGTATAATATAATAAAAGACAAGATGCGGAACACACATGTTTGTCCTATTCATACATCTTTGGCAGGTTTTGTACAACAAAACTTTGCACTAGTCTTTCGTATACAATTTTGTCAACATTATTTTGTTCACCAAAGCTTGCTGTAAGTAGATGTGTCAGCACTGTGAGAGATATTACAATGTCAGAGTTTGTCCCAAAGTATCTTGGTGTGAACTATATTAGCAGGGAAACGTTTATGCAGATGCAGTTTATGGACAACCATTAGTAAAGGAGCTTTTCACCGGTCCAGTGGTCTCGCGGCTTGAGTGAGAGAGTTGCGAGTGGGAGGTCCCGAGTTTGAATCCACACCGTCGGATTTTTTCCGGGCCGGTCTCTTTCAAGTCGAGTTTATCGATTGAAAAGCGAATTGAATCGGTCCTCCGAATGGATCGTGGATATAAAAAAATGAATCGTAGATATAGAAGTAAGGTGTTGAAAAATATTGTAACCCTGAGGGGAATTAATTAAACTTCCTTTATCCTTTATCTTTTAGTAAAGGAGCTTTTCTGTTCCGACGAAAAAGTAATAATAGTTGCTAACGGGACTTATATCTACATTTAAAAAAGTAGCAATTATAGCTTTCAAAGGAAGAACATATTCAGTGCACAAAGGTCGTCCACTCGTTAAACCACAATGATAGCACAATAGGTTACATATTAGATATATTAGAACTTTATTTTGCTAATGGCTGAAATAATGACGCTTCGATTTTGAAATCTCAGTTAAACCACAGTTTTTCTATGTTACGATCATGGCTTCGCAAAGATGATGTTATGGTAGACTGAGGATTCCGCGACTGTATTTCTTTACTAAAAGATATGCAGTTAGTGGCCAAAATGCCCAGCTTTTTAGAAGGTCGCAATCAACACTGATAAAGAAGCAAATAAATCTCGATTAGTTACTCTAATAAGATGTAAGGTTCTATAAGATTGTAGAAGCTACAAATAGATTATTTAAAACATGGAAAGCTCTCGGGAATATTATGCCTAATTTTCACATACCTCACATAGGTGACTATGTAAAAATAGTTGCTGCTTTATGCAATGCTTTTTTTAGGCCACCTTGTAAAAGCATTGAAGAAGATGAGAAAATCGTGGCACAACAAATGATACGGCTATCCCGACAATTAATATATTAAAAACTAAAGCTAAACAAGAAGGATCGATCAAAAAGTATGTTATTTAGAATGAAATGTCTGCAGGTGACTTTCAGGACTTTCTAAGGCTGACATTACAAGAGTTGTGTGACCTAACAATAGGAGTTTGTCAATTAAAACAGGCAAAATCCTACACAGAAGAACGTTTAGATAATAAAGGCCTTTATAAAATACTTGTGCATAAAAAATGTAGCAACATTTTGCGAGTAAATATATAATCAAGGCACACTGCTTCCAAAATATACATTCATTGGATACAATACAATTACACCACTTTACTGAACTAATACTGTCAATGCAAAGTTGAAACAAGACTGGTCGGCTGCTGTGCACATACTTCAGTGATTTGGTTTTCAAGTTATTATAGATACTAAAATAATAAAAACCAAAGACTCTCGTGCGACTACGACAATTTATTTATTAGATGCAGCTATTGAAGGAGGTTGGAGTGCTGAAGACTCACTAGGAAGTATATAGTATAAAAATGTTAAAATGTACAATAAAATTAATTAATTCCAAAGATATGATTTTTAATAATACCCTCCCATAGTATACTAAAATTAAGATTAAAAGATTTTCCCGTTTTTTCTCTTATATCTAGAGAAACCTTCGTTTTTCAGTTATAATGATTGTGACAGAGAAGAAACTCTATGAGAAAGTCTCTCAACGATCAAATTATAAATCGATGCATATATAATCTTCTTGGGAGATATTTACTCTCATCTTGTCTTCGTTACTTTTTTTTATACTTTCTTTTTTCTTTTCTACTTTCTCTTTTTTTACTGTAGTAATCAAAGAATTACTTCAGAATGATCAACAATTTCTTGTTTTCTCTCCTCTTGTCAAGTCGTGATTTATACTTACTTAACATATTAATAAATTTCAATTGTAACAATCATTGTAACAGTCATTGTAACAGTCATAATTACAATATGTCATAATTCAATTGTAACAGTCAATAACCAACTCAATTTTCTTGATTTAAGCATCATTCTGCAAAACATCGTAATCATTTGTGACTGTAACACAAACTTACTTTTTCGGGAAGATACTTAAATTATTTTCCACAAAATCCATTATGCCACAAAATACGCATCATCTACACAGTAATTGACAAAATTATTTTATTATCTGATCCGACATTCCAAAAAAACATACAGTTTTGTATAAAGACTCTCATCAATAATAATTACTCCATTGATTTAAAGTTTAATACTATTAATAACAAACTAAAAAAAGTTTTTACCACCAAATTGAACAAACAATATAACAACATATAAAATGACGATAGCACTGTCACATATTTTGTCGTTCCATACATTCCCACTCTAGCCGACAGTCACAATATTTTCAGTTCAAATATATTCCGAATACTAGATTTTTCGTACGGTAATTTAAATCAGCTCACAGTGGGCCAAGAAATTTGCAAAAATGGCCAAAATTCAAAATTTTGACGGATTCGCGTGAAACTTGGTACTTAGAGAGTTTTTGTTCGTGATTTTGAATGTGATATCAAAAGCAAAAAATAAAAAATGGCGCATCTAATATGGCGGCCACAATTGCGATATTTTGACGAATTTGCGTGAAACTTGATATCTAGATACCTATTTTTTTACAGGATTTTAAGATATTTAAAAAATATTTCAAATAAAATTCCATACTTGAAACACATATCATGCACTAATTAACAATAATAATAAATAATTGTAGTTATCAGAGTCTACTACAAAGAAGTTTAAAGTATTCGTAAAACATTTTAAAATCCTGTAAAAAAATCCATAGGTACCTAGGTACCAAGTTTCACGCAAGTCCGTCAAAATTTCGTAATCGTGGCCATATTGGGTGCACCATTTTGGTTTCTTGCTTTTGACATCGGATTCGAAATCAACGATTCCAAAGATTCTCTAGGTACTAAGGTTCACGCAAATCCGTCAAAATATCATAATTGTGATCGTCATATTGGAGTTTTTTTTGTTGATATTAGATTCGAAATCAGGTACCCTAAAAAACTCCAAAGTACCACGTTTTACGCAAATCCGTCAAAATTTTGAATTTTGACCTACTGTGCACTGTGCGGCGCATAGTAAAATCATGAACGCATGCGACCCTGTTTATTGGTGTATTTCTTGGTAATAAATAAAACCGGGTAAAAGTAGACCGACTAAAGTTACGCATTTTAATTTTTGTATATGTGTTTAAATATGAAAGTTTTTGTACTTAATTTTTTCCTTCTTGACTCTAATACTCATTCTAATCAACAAATAAAATTGCAAATCTTAAAAAATGTTAAAGTTAATTTAAGTATTTCATCGTTGGAGTGAATAGAATCGGTCCAGTGTTCTCGTGGCCTGAGTGCGAGAGCTACGAGTGGGAGGTCCCGAGTTCGAATCCACACCGTCGAATTTTTCCAGGCCGGTCTCTTTCGAGTCGAGTTTATCGATTAAAAAGCGAACTGAATCGGGCCTCCAAATGAATCGTGGATATAGAAGTAAAGTGTCGAAAAATATTGCAACCCTGAGGGGAATCAATTAAACTTCCTTTATTCTTTTATCCTTTTATCGTTGGAGTGAGTAACAATTTCATACACATACTCATTATGACTTTATAGTACATACAATGGAGCTTTATAGTACATACAATAATTAACTAATTCTAATACTATAAATTTTGCTGACAGATACTTTAAACTATGTAGATTATGATAATCATTTTACAATTTTAAAATTCCAAAGTTGTCTTTTAATCGTTTTTGCCTGCCTCTTGGCCTACTGTGCAGCTTGGCAAATTCATAAAAACATACAATGATCTTATTTCTAACCCAACACAAAAATGTAATTTATCATATTCCTTGTAGTTTATGTGATACTTTATTGACCACAGTACAATTGGACACTGCTTGATTCGACACAGATTAATGGACACAAAATTATTCGACACCGTACGATTTGACATCAAAATATTCGACACCAGATTATTCAACACCGTATAATTCGACATCAAATTATTCGACACTAGATTATTCGATACCGAAATTTTCGACATTGTACCATTTGACAACGTACGGAATAGTCGATACCGGAATAGTCGATAACCTAACCTAACCGTATGATTTGACACAAAATTGTTGTGCTTCCGTGTCACAACTAGTTTTTTTTCGACAGGAATTGTAGTTGGATCGGGAGAAGAGTCTACTTTTGTTTCAGATTTTACAAATCTTTATTGCAGCTTAACAATTCTTCTCTACAATACGACGACTCGTGAACTAACTTTCGCGCCGTAACGTTACGGCGCTGGTTTTATACCCGTTCAAGGGTGCCACTGCATTGGTTTGCCCACGTGCCCCTGCAACTTGCAACTCTAAAAAGGAGTCGTACGAGTTACTATTTCGCCACTCGTTTTCGTCTGGTCAGCTTCTGGCTGTGAGATAAATCACCATACTTGCTGATCAGGCGATACGTGTCCTTTTTATAAAGAAAAGCATATACAAACTAACTTATTTTCTATATTAAAATAAAGTGGCTATTAAACAACGATGTTTCTCACAATTCGGCATAAGAAAATTATTTGACATTGTACGATTCGACATCGTACGATTCGCCATCGAATTATTCGACACCAGATGATTCAACACCGTACGATTTGACACGGTACGATTGGACACAGTATATTTTACGATATTGTGTACATTTCACAATAAATATTTTGTTTGCATCACACATTATTGTACACGTGTGGGCAAGGAAGAGGCTTCGCCTCTCTCCCTACCCCCGCTCCCCGAAAAAACCTATTTTAACCTAACTTGTGTTACTACAATATTATTAATGTCACGATGCATAATGTACATTACTACATAGCAATAACATTAGAGATTTGGTTGAGGTTTTTTCGGAAGCCTTTCCCCTGCCTACACGCTTACAACACGAATAAGAACATAAAAGTAGTCATCTTGGTTTAATACTTTTGGAGGTGCAGAAGAAAACTTTGGATATGGCAAGGTATGACCCGTTCAAAATTCAAGAGTGACACTGCACATGATGAAAGACTATTACATGAGGAATATATATGTCAAGTTTTAATTGCGACATATTGAAGATATTGGAGATACAAAAAGCAAACACGTGTAAAAAAAAAAAAGTTTTTCGCAATTATTTCCAAAATTGTTCTCATCATGAAAATTTTTCAAATAAAAAATGTAGGAAATTAAATGTTCAACAAAAAAGGTTATACCTTTTATTCATATAACTTCAACTATGCTAGAACCATAGTATAATAAAATAAGATGTAACATTCCATGGATGCGTAGCCAACCAATCAGATTTAGGTCCAGTTGCTTGTAATATAGCTTTTAATATAGAATGTCTTTGTGAAATATATTCTGTCAGTGAGAAAGTATGTCTGCGTGTTTTGTAAAAAAATTATACGAGTCGTAATGACTCGTGTAATCAAAAAAATCAGATTATTCCGCTTCCAAAAGAAGCAAATTTTCGCCGAAAATGGTTGGAACCGTGAAAAAGGATATAATTACGTGGATGTATTTGGACCGAAATTTGATTGGCTGTCTCAGTAAGCTGCAGCCATTATAGCAATGTTATACCTTATCTTATTACACCATAGGTAGAACGCTAAGAACGGGTTACAGTTGTACATTAGCTATTTTCTTTTGAATGTGAAAGAATTGTTTGTCGGTCAGACATATTCAACCCGGCATATTAGAAAAACATGTAAAAAAAATGCATTTTTCACGATTATCCAGAAGGTGCAGAAGGGCTAAGCTTCTTTTGCGGAGAGGCGAGCCATCCCTTGCCTACACACTTACAATACGAACATTATATATAAAAAAAATTAGATGAAGTCCGATTGCCTACAACTTTTATTTGAAACATTTTTGTGCCATAAACATTTATCAAAATAATGTTTAAAAAAGCAATAAAGTTTTAGTTTTTTTGAAATTTGATTTTGAAAATGATCTTGTCCGTGATTTTTACTATTATATTCGTAATCAGAGCACCAAAATACAGTAATATACCAACTGACAGAAAAATCGGAGCATTTCGCTTTTCGAAACTTTATACAGTTTTTTTAATACTTTTATGTTTCGTGTTGTAAATGTTGTAACGTATTTTTAACCGTAACACGTCGCTAGTAGAAAAAGGCTCATTTCTCTGCCGTGACCGTGATCGGGCTTTCAAACTCGGAAGCGATTTTGGATCTCCGAGATTGTCGGGGTAGATTTTGTTCTTGTGTGGGCGCCAAAAACACGTGTTAAGGTATATAATAGACTATGCGCGGATTCGTGATTCGTGATTCGCGATTATACAAACATACTTTTTACGTATATTCGCGTGATTACTACGTAGCTACGTAGCACATCGCTACGAATCGCGAATCACGAATCACGAATACACGCATAGTCTATTCATACCTTTACGCATGTCAATTGCAGGATGTCTCGTTAATAAAATCCCGACTATAAAAGGCCGACTAGCTCCGAACCGAACGGAGAAGAGCGGGATCGAAATAGATAGAAAGTAGATTGCGCAAATAAAGAAAGAAACAATTAAAGTAAGATAAATAATAAAATATGTTATCAGATAACTTGTGGTTTACAATTAAATAAGTTTACAATTAAATGATACCGCAGTTTACGCAGATTGGTAACCGAATTCTCTTCGCTTGGAGTGCGGAATTACAATTTTAGTTCACCCGGGCTGAGACGAAGTTCCGCGAAATTCGTCTAGTAAACGTGCTACGCACGGTCGGCAGATAGTGCTCAAATTCTTCGAGTTTTTATACGCGGACTTCGGAGCCACGTGACGGTAGCGTATGCGTCGCGGAAAAACTACCTCGCTCGCTCTCGCTGTTTGCGCGGATCGGTATGCCGGGTCAACGACCAGCCTCAAAACAATATGCCGGCTCAGCTGATTGACAATAGCGTCAGCAGAGTCCCTTGCCGCGCACACAGTTTTTCTACACAGCAATCGCGAAGTTCCACGCAATATTATATCTCGCGTTGCCGATTTTTCACGTCGAATATAACGCTTTTCTAGTCGATAATTAATTTGCGTTAATTAATTAGCAAAGTATATTATACGCGATCCGATAGCTCCCGTGAATGACAATTCGATAGCTCCTGCAAAATATAATTTGATAGCTCCCTCGAAATATAATTCGATAGCACCGTGAAAAATATTTCAATAGCACTGTGTAAGATAATTCGATAACACCTAGCGTCATCCGTCGCTGATCAATAATACAAAGAAATCGCAATATAAGACACGAGCGCGATTCTACTAAAATTTGATAGCCGCGAAAAATCTTTCGAGGCGAAATAATTTGACTCGATAGGAAAGAGCGAGTTTCCCTCGCTCTAACTGATGCGACAGGAATTCGCGAACTTCGCTGCTCGATCGCAGCTGCTCGCCTCGATAAAATAATTAATTAAAACCGAAAAATGAGGTTATCTTTCAGACTCATGCGACACTGATGGCGAGTCAGTGGTTTCGAGTCATAATATCGGAACGCAAACAAAGTGGCGAATTTACAATAGGAAAATTGACGGCTTCGAGCCGGTACCTCAACGGTGCAGTTTCCTCTAAATGCCTCGGCCCGTCTCTGACTCGTTCTCCCTGTCTTTCTTTTCCTCGTAGGTTTAAGACCACCTCTGTACACCAGTCAGTCTCCCTTCGTGATTATCGGCAACGACACTTGCAAATCGCACAATATCGAATCTTAACGATAAAAGAGCCAGGAGCTCTGGCGGCTCAGCGAATTTATACACGCTGAACCGCTGTAGCTGAGAAGGGTTCAGGGTGGCGGGGGAAGGTACTTTGGCCTATCACATTGGCCGATTCGCTCGGGTGTCAAAATTATGTGTCTCGACCTGATAACAAACTTCAAATTTTGACGTGTCAATGGCCAATTTCACAATCGCGCAGGACCGGCCGTTGTTGACGCTTTCCATGTTGTTTGTTGTAATGTTTCATGACGTCGCTTCTTTCTTGACGCCCGCAAGGTTGCTGATGTTGACCGTTGTTCCCAACGGTTTTTCGGTTCTCTTCCGCTGACGCTTTGCTCTCCCGCGGTTATTTTCTCTCTCTCTTTCTCTTACTCCGTGCTTCATCCTCTACTCATTTGCTCCCCTTGGTGCATCTCGCGAGTGGTATTGGTGTGAGTTCCAGTGAGGCGCTCACATTCGGATTACATCGTTTTCAATAGGGACAAACAAATAAAAACATTAATTTAATATTACGCTCGCGGACTTATTTTAGCCTCGAAGGATTTGTAGGCTCTCGGGAGCGATCTCCAAGACATTTAAAACGAATCTTTGTAACTGAAGCAGGCGAGTGCAGGTGCATTTACTCTGCCGTCACAGTGTGTAGGCAAAGGAAGGCTCCGCCTCTCCGCAAGGGAAGTTTAGCTCTTCTGCATCCTCTGGATAATCGTGAAAAACGCTTTTTTTACATGTTTTTCTAATATGCCGGCTTGAATATATCCGGCCGACAAAAAATTCTTTAATTGTATGTTGTTTCTCGTGAAATTTAACAGTAGAAGGGAACGGCCAATACGAGAACAAAACCAGATGTTCGGATTGAAAACTTTTTTATTTAAAATTCAATAATAAACGTTTCGATCCTGGTTTGGATCTTCTTCAGTGTCTATACATAATAAATTGAAAAGAAAGTTACAAAAATCCGTTAATCCATAATCCGCTATATTGATCTATATTCTGCAAACGGAAATACGTAATACGCAATAGATGTATTATAATCTTACCTGAATTAAAGAAAAGATAAAAAAAACTCAGTCATTGTCAGCTGTACAGGTACCTGTGGTCAATCTGGTTACAAATCCGATGTCAAACACAACGCTATCACACAACGACAATTGACAGAATAAGTTGCTATCTGTACACTCATCGTACATGTAACGGTCTCCCCCTTCTCTATTACAATTCACAAGCGATCTGAGAATGATTATGTCGTTTTATACATCTCCAAAAACGTAGAATACGTCTTTATTTTATCCGTGTCCGACATGATGTTAATTGAAAATTCTTGTAATTTTATATGAATCATCTTGCCCATACAGCACAAAACGATTGCAGAAATATTGCAAAAATATTTTCTTGCAAGATGACAATATTGCAAGTACGTTGCAAAATATGATTGTAACATTATTATGACACTACAGCAACAGTAAAATGTCCGCCCTCAAAAATATCGCAATATAACATCATAGCAATATTAAAATATAATAATGCAAAATATATATTTCTTCATTGTACTATAATATCATAGCAATATTAAAATGTAATATGTATATAATAATGCAAATTAGTTTTTTTATTTAATGAATTACGTTTATATGCTTTCACTAATCTCGTTTATTAACATCTACAATTTTAACTATATTGATTAAAATTGTATAAACATTAATGTATGTTATGACAGTGACACTTCATACTGAGTTTAATAAGAGAATTGGTCTGTGCATAGAAGAAAAACAACGTGCAAAGTGAGGATAGTGTTGCGCGGAATTGGCGGAATATTCGATGGCAGCCAATGTGGAGTGGGAAGGCTTTCTAATAATAAAGAATATGTGCAAAACAGACGAGTTTTCGTTCGATCTGATTATCTTCTTTCATTAAACTCAATGTAGACATTGCTTTGCTGCTATAAACTGAAAAAAATTATATTAACTTGCATGAACATGTATACACGTGCTAACACGTAAAGGTCATTCTGTGCACGACGTTGCAGAGTATCTCTTTTATTTTAATAATAAAATATAATAATGCACAATAATATTTATTTTTTAAATTCTTTTTATATATGTACGTTACATAATGAAAAATATAACTAAACCAGCCACAAAAATAATTACTGCAATAAAGATTCATAGGCTCTTGAAAGTTCTAAACTGAGAAATATATATGGTCAATGAGAGTCGTTCACAAGAAGTTGTGCGTGAATATATATATATATGAATTTATATATATATGTTTGTTCACTCGTAAATTTTTACAAGTAAGATTTCTTTGAAATTTCAATTATTTAAATTTATATATAGAAAATTTATATATATATAGAATGCTTGGTTTGCATTATATATATGAGAGACCTCGTATACCCCCCTAACTAATTTTTAAAATATTGCGAAAAAAATTCCTCGGCCAGGAGTTGAACCTGGAATCTCCTGCTTTTTGGAAGGCCGTCGCCTTCCCTGTTAGGCCACCGAGGCACTTGGAGTTTTTCTCGCAATATTTTGTACATAAAGACCATCAAAACTGGTCTTGATAAATTTAATAAAATTGAAATTTCAAAGAAATCTCACTTGTAAAAATTTACGAGTGAACAAATACATATGAATTATATATTTACGCAACTTCCTGTGAACGGCTCTTATTGACCATATATATTTCTCAGTTTAAAATAATTACTGTTTATATAATTACATGTAGATACATATTCTTCATTCTGTTGTTATATAATTGTAGTAAAATTATCTTTTTTGTCTAATTTTGCTTAAAATTATAATATTATAGTTTTATTACCGTTTTGGAAACATTGCTGCAATATTATTATTGTTTTTTGCAATTCTAATGCTTTTATAATATTGCTGTTACATTACATTGCAATTTGCAATGATGTAACACTGTAGCAACATAACTGGAAGGTTTTGTGCTGTATAGGCGGAGACGGACTTTTTCATCCATCATTTTTTAAAAGGTCCGTCCAATCTCTCCGAGATGATTCATGTAAAATTACAAGAACATTCAATTAACATCATGTCGGACACGGATAAGCTAAACACGTATGTTACGTTTTTGGAGATGCGACATAATCATTCTCAGATCGCTTGCAAATATTCTAGTGGGAGAGGAAGAGACGTTGCGACATGTGCGATGAGTGTAAAGGTAGCAACTCAGTCTGTCAGTTGTTGTTGTGTGATAGCGTTGTCGCGTTATGTTTGACACGGATTTGTAATCAGCCAGATTGACCACAGGTGCCTGGCCATGTACAGTTGACAATGAGTTTTTTCTATCTTTTTTTTAATTCAGATAAGATTATAATACATCTATTGCGTATTACGTATTTTCGTTTGCGTATAATTAACGGAGTTTTGTAACTTTCTTTTCAATTTACTATGTATAGACACTGAAGAAGATCCAACCCAAGACCGAAACATTTGTGATTGAACTTTGAATAAAGAACTTCTGAATATCTGGTTTTGTTTTTGTATTGGCCGCTCTTTTCTACTGAAAAAACTCTTTCACATTCGTTTTTACTAAAAAAACGTACAGATACTAAGTTTCACAAAGATTAAACAGGGACCTAATATGCAACTTTATCTCGTTTTCAACGTTCTGACATGAAACTGGTTGAAGTTACGTGAATAAAGGTTGTAACCTTTTTTGTAGAAACTTTAATTTCCTACATGTTTTGTTTGAAAACTTTTTTCATAATGTGAATAATTTCAGAAATAATCATAAAAAACTTTTTTTTAACATATTTTCGCTCCTTATATCTCCAGTATCTGCAATATGCCGCAGTTAAAACTTGACATATTTGTTCCTCATATAGTAGTCTTTCATCATGTGCAGTGTCATTCTTGAAGTTTAGGTCATACCGTACCACAGATGAAACTTTTTTAGAAACAATTTTATTCGAACTCCCCCAATTGATTCCTCATTTTAGTGATAAAATAAAACGTTTTTTGAACAAAACGGATCAAAATAGATAAAATTGAGAAAAGGGGATAAACTGCTTAATTACTTTTAATTTAAATGTTAATGTGAATTAAATTATATGTTAAAAAATATTTCGCTCGTACAAACAGCGTTTGGCTCTTACTGGCTCTTATTATTTATTTATTTACATCAACATTATAGAATATTAGAGATATACAATAATTATACACACACAGAAAATAACTCACCGGCGAACATTGACGTGAAGAAGTAGAAGACAGCCCAGGCAAGGATTACAATATAATATACGTTCATCCAGCACGACATAACGGCGGAAGCGTAACCGATACCTTTAAATATCGGCGCTATTTTAAAAACACCAAGGCCGCCCACTGTAAGCATTTGGCCAAGAGCCAACTCCAAGAAGAACATAGGGATGCCGGCAAAAAATAATGTTAAAAAATAAGGAATTAAGAAAGCACCTCCTCCGTTTTTGTAACATAAATATGGAAATCTCCACACATTTCCCAGTCCAATTGCTAGACCCACCTGGAAGATAAGAAAATGATAAAAAAATAAACAATATCAACAAGTTTTACAGTATAGTTGTCGAAATTATTCTACTTCTAAGAATTTGATCTTATAAGTTCTATTTAGGGCTACATTGTATGCAAGTTACTAACGGAAATTGTAGTAGTTAAAGGAGAGAAAGAGAAAAAAAGAGAAAGAGAGTTTCATAAATATATATATTTTTTTTAAATTAGTTAGAGATATACGAGGTCTTTCATATATGTTATGCAAACCTAGCATCTTATATGATTTCAAAAATTGAAATCTCAATTCAAAAACTCACTTGTTAAAATTTACAAGTAAACATGTATATATATATAAATATATATATGTTTACTTGTAAATATATATATATATATGTGTGTGTGTATATATATATATTGTGACGGGCACTTCGCCGTAAGATCTAGTAGCGACGGTGTCGCACACCTTCGGCACGTCTTTTTTAAGTTCATTTAATATGGTACTCACCAAATCGGATAGTTGGACGTCAGACGTGAATTCACACGCCGAATTCGATAATCTCTACTCCAACAAAATATTTTATTCGCCAAATAATTTAGACGTGACGGCAATAATACTCAGCAGCTCAATTTTGTAAATGATAACGAAGAGGCGTGGGCTCAGGAGGCGGTATTTTTTAAGGCAGGAAAACTTAGTCGTGACACACACAAAAGAAACAACTCACGTAATATAATAAAAGAATGTAACAAAGTTTATTGTGCGGCAACAATCGGGTCGTGTACAGAATTATTCTCATGTAGAATAGTAGCCGTCGCACGCGTCTCGTTCCGGCCTAAGTTTCACGACGACGATCTAGTTGCGTGCAGATAATCACGCCCGGAGATAACCACGAGATGAAGCGGGCGCCTCGGAATGTGTTGACGCGTACGCGTGCCGCGACGGACAATAGAAAGAATGCGGCACGAAAGAGAGTTCGACTGCGTGCGATACTCTAAACGCTACAATAAAATATTTAATAAATAATTACACATCCGATTGTAGTACACTGATGACAGTGCACGGCAGTGGTATACGCGACGGGATTTCCGCACTCAACTACTAGAATCGCCACAAACTACTAGAATCGTCACAAAGACAAATCTGATATAACGGCAACACGTAGACATAAGAAAAAAAAAACACGCACGCTACAAAATAATGAGCCCGAATTGTTGCGACCGCGACTGATCGGGACGAGAGCAGCGGCAAATAAAAGTCGATAATTATTATTATCATTGACCAACGCAAAATGCAATACACTAAATTTTCGGCAACATATCGCGCGATATCGAACTCGCGGGTTAGCCCGTCGAGATTCGATTCACGAACAATATAAGTCGCGAGATGTGCGGAAGAGAAACAACCACACTTACGTTCACCGGCGGCTCTCCACAAATCGGTAACCATGCTGCCCTACTGAGATCGTTTTAGCAGGTCCTCCTCGGATGTTGTCTGGCACTCGCTTTTTCGCACCGGCCTCACGACACTCGTGAGAGACGATAAACTCGCGTGATTGACGATACACGCAACAATGAACTTCTATCTTCGGCAGTTTCGCTCTTTTGCTTAGCGCTGTTTGTCGCACTAAGTAGCTGAGCCAATCGTATTCTATCTGCGGCGCTGTGATTGACGGCGGCCACGTATCGGTCGACATGATACGAGTCCAAAGACTTGGACCCTTTTCTCGGCCGTAACAGGTCTTCTTTGCTTCGATTATCTCTTGAAATGGGCTTGTAGAAACTCATCTCCCGTAACCTTGAACCTGTTACTCCGCTGGAAGCTCTGACTTGGATTCTGGAGGTCGGACTGCACGCTTCTTCCGTTTTCGGAACCCAACATCAAAATCAGCGCCGATTATCCTCTTGACCACTCACGCCCTTGGACCTCTGGTTATCTCCATTCGCTGTCTTCTTTGCTCGTCATCCTTCGCCGTCTACGTATAGTGTGTTGCTCTCTTCGCGCTAATACTAACTTACAAACTAGCTGCCGAGCGGCACGCAAAATCCTAACAGAATCGAAATGTGCTGAAAAATAAGAATATTATCAGATCAATTTGTCAGACAACACTCATACTAACAGACGTAAACGCAACGCGCCTTCACAACAGTAAGTACTTTTGCTTGCACTACGCGACCTAACGAGCTGCTCTCCTTCAAATACGGGGAAACGCGAGATCACCGCCTCCTGTGCCGGCCGGAAACACGTCCTTGTGACGGACATGAAAAATGTCACGTCACAATATATATATGTGTATATGTATATTAAAGTGTCCGTTAAAATAGTGAATTTCGAATTTTAATGATTCCACCCCTTAGTTTGGTTCAAAATAAAACAAAAACATTCTTTGCCAAAGCTCAATCCTATATCTCAATTAGAAATGGTGCCTGTAAAGACAAACTTTTCTTATTTTAATAATTTAAACAATAATTTTTTCTACAGTCTAATAACACAGCCACACAAAAAAACTTTCTTTGGCCTGGGGATCAGACCATGTTTATTATATGTTTTTGGGGTCGCTGAATCCGAATCCAAGATCCATTAAACCCAGAGATGCCAGTTTTGAGACTCTTGCAGCATACAGCAGCAAGTGGAGGAAATACGCACACAGGCGAACAACCGTGTCCGTGTGCGCTT
>QVOA01014141.1:0-23581 GCA_014825685.1 Pseudomyrmex cubaensis
ACTGCTTGCGAACGGTGTTTACCGGTAGCACGTCACGCAAAAGACACGTGATACGCGTGTACTGTTGTTACCTGTAAATCTCTAGTATATTCCTTACATTACATCTAAAGTACTTGATGTTCTAAACAGTTTAGTATCAAATTACCATTTCGATTCAGTTTACGTAGTTCGGCTACAAATATTATTTCAGGTTCTAGCCGTTTCTAGCGTTGCAAAAAAATATCCTGACGTCAATGCGCGCCAGGTTTATTCCGGTCGCGAAGTAAATTCAAGAGCATTAATAAAACCCTGAATAAGCAAAACGTAAGGTCGTCGGGGCACATAAAGATAATATAGCGCTTACGAAAGGACGGCGTACGCAATATGCACGTAGTGAACGAGTCGTGTCTCCGGGAAGAAAGGGGCCGTACGTGTCGGTTAAAAGCTCGTCGACCCTCCTAGTAGTAGAAAATCGAGGTCTTCCCGACCTGAGTTGACCAGCGAGTTTCCTCTCTCTCTCTTTCTCTCTCGCGTGTATGTCGTGGACGTTATTCTCGTACGCGAGAGAATTTCTGTTGACGGCATCGTCGCGATAACTCGATTACGCTATTGCAAACGCGGCCTACGCTGTGTCCCGTGCTGCACAACACGCTAAACGCGAATGTACCGCTTCAGAGAGCGAAGATACTTACTCTCATGTCAGTATAACTTACCGAAGGTGAAAACAAATGTTAACTTCAAACGTGTTGTGTGCATTTTCGCGAAAAATATAACACAAAAAAATAATCAAATGTAGAAAAATTGCATTACTAGTGTGCGTGTGTTGCAATTTTGCGCAAAGAAATATGTGTGCGAATCTAACCAAAATAAATAGCACAGATATGTTTGAATTTTTCATTAAAATGAATTTCTTTTGTGCGTTTGAACGAGTTCACTAAAAATATAAAAGAGCGAGTTTAACAAATTATTTCAGATTTTATTTTACAATTGTCAGTGTTATACATCCTTTTGTAAAAAAAAAAAAAAACATTCCTATATACAATTTTTACGTAAATTCTCTCTATCATCGGAACAAGAGATGTTTTACGATTTTGACTTAATATTAAGATGTCCATACGTTTCGACTACGCTCTCTCGATCTCTCGAAATTCACGGAAGCGGACAGTCTAACATTCCGAGGAACGAAACGACTCCGGTTGCGCATCTCGGATTCGACCGAGAACGAGATCCCGAGACTTCTATTCCGAGACTAGTTGCACGCCGAGGATCTTTTCCCAGTCCCGGTGTGCTTACGACGTCCCCCGGAATTGATCTCGTTCCCCCGCCCCCTCGTATTCTCGGATATAAAACCCTTCCTCGACGCCGAGATATCTAAAACGAAGGAGCTCGAGAAAAAGAAATTCCGTTTCTTTCGTGAAAACGATATCGTTTCCAGAAAGCGGAGCCGCGCGCAGTGGTCATACGGCGACACTAATAGAGACACCAAGGAAAGGAATAGTGATTATATCCTCGCGTGGTAGTGTGCGTGTGTGCGTTTCAGCTTCCAACGACGACGACGACGCGCGAGTCGGTTAGTTAAACCTTTGTTCCAGCAGATACGGTCCGCGCAAGTCTGTCCGTCCGTTTCTCTTTGGTCAGGTGTGTGCTCCTTTCTCGGCCGACCGTCAGTTGTCTCTTCTCTTCTCGCTTTCGTTCTCTCATTCTCGCGCGAGAGGACCCTCCATGGTGAACGAGCTGCCTGCGAGGCCACTGTTGAGGACTTTGCGGTCTCTCTTTCTCTTTTCTTCTCTCTCTGCTCTCAACGTGGAAGCTATCTTGTGGAATGACGGACAACAACGAGAGCGGTTATACCTGTTAGCTTGCTGCCGCGATGATTATGCGGCGCTATATACACCTTACCTGTCCGCACGGGGCCGGTTAGAGTCGTAATAAAGCCCCGATTATCTCGCGCGAGCGGCAGTTGGAGGATCAAACGATGAAATATCGTTCGAGCTTAGACCGCTCGATCGTAATCGTGTTATTAATCACATAATCCGAAACGCGGATTAAATGGTAAAATATCGCTCGCTCGAATTACGCTTGATATGAGAGCGCGTGATTAATACTAGCGAGTAAGTAATTAACTCGGCGTAAAGGATTCTCGTAAAAATAATTAGCTTTTTGATTGTTTCTCTCGGTTTATATTACATATTTTTTTAAATAATTTATATTGTGTGTGTATATATATATATGTGTATGTATATTAATCTCATCACATACATCTCAGAGCATGATTAATGGAACTTTGTGATCCCGACACTTTGAGCGAGATTTGCAACTTTATCCAACTAATATTTTATGCCATTAATAACGAAGCTGACTTTCCGCTTGCCGTTGAGACATTATCAAGTAACTACACCGCGTCCTGATAAAAAGGTCTAAACTACTTTCGGGTGTTTTACGTTGTTTTTCATTTTTCTACTTTGCAAGAATGTTCTTCGCGTAGTCTCAGCGACGCCTAGTCAATATCCCCCAAGAGGTCCAGTTACGAAGAACCGCAAAATTGCTCGTGGCTGCGGGAAAACTGGAGACAAGCGCGGAAAAAGCACGGCGGCGGAAGGTGACGGCAGCTGGGGAAGGCTGCGAGGATTCAAGCTGAGAACATAATGAGCGGACGGCAGATAATGAAGACCGCTCAATCTACCCTCTCGCGCGCGCGCGCACGCGGTTTTTCCCAAAGGACATACGCTCTCGCGCTCCCTTAACTCCGTTCCTCCGCCGCTAATCCGTTTAATCTCGACATAATTAATCAACGTGACGCTTTAATAATTCTTTGACTGCGCGCGCGCGCAGATTCCCGACGGAATCCGAAAAAAATGAAAATCCGTGGCGCGAGATATTCGAGAATTTTATGGGTGTATATCCAGAAACTATCTCAGAATCAAAGCAGCTTATGTTAGAGCCAAAAGAAAACGAGACGAGAAGAGATCTCGAGATCTCTTTTAAATGCAACAGCTTTTGCTCGTTTTAAGAATCGCAGTAAACACGGAAAGAAGAGGGTTTGCAAAAGAGAAGTTCCCGATAAGTTCTTTTTAAATAATGCAGCTTCGAAAATTCAGACTTCACGAATTAATGACCGGTACTATTGTATAATACATATGTATAAATCACGTCGATCCACATCAATCCGACAAATCCCTCGTGTAGCCGCTATTTGCATTTTTCGTGACGAGAACTCGGGAACGTTGTTTGCCATCGCATTCACTCGATGCACCGACGGGGATATTATCGATCGTAAACGCTCTCTCGTCATTTTCTGAGCTATACCTACACCAGGTGCTTTCGATTTTTTTCGTCTCTTCAAACGGGACGGACGAGCCTTGTCGCAGTGACAGTTTGCAGAGGATTTTCCATAGGGCGGCTTTATCCGCCGCGCTCACGTGGACCCTCGTGAGCGTTTTGGGGACGTGTTTGTAGACCGAGAATCCACACCCTAAATGCACTCCGCGGTGTTTGCACTCGCGGGATCCATTGTGAGCCCTCGCGATGAATTTCTGTTTATGCAAATACGAAAGAGAGTGAGAGAGAGAAAGACCACTTGGAAGATACTCGAAGGGAAGTACTAGTACTTGGCCCGCGGTTTTGTGACGCAAACTACAACTTAATACCAATCCCCGTCTGTATCAACGTTTTCTATGTATCTACAAAGTGTATCCCAAAATTCTGATCTACCATAACGCGATGTCGTTCATCCGTCCGTTCGAAGTCGTGCTTTTTATTCGAATGAGGAAACAGCATTTAATTTGGAGCACAAAAGAAATTGGAATACACAAATGAGTTTTCGGATCGATGCGATCTAAATGGAAATGCAATTCTGATTTCGGCGAAATGACTTTTGGAGGACACGGTGTGTACTATATATAGTATATGACCGATCGGGTGATATTTCAGAAATTCCGAGGAAAATTCACGAGATTTATTCGCGGAAATTTTGTGTGTGTGTGTGTTTTACTCGTGCAACACTTCGTTCGATCGGCATTTCTTTCGCTTCGAAGAAGTTAAGTCGAACGGAATATACGTAGAGAAACGATCCGACCGAACGGCATACCTGACCGCCAATTATTCTCGCATCTCACCCAACTGCTCCTTCGTCCTCCCCTCCTTCCTTTCTCCCGCGTCCTTCTGGCTCTCCGAACGCTCAGCTTTTTAACGAACCCCACCTCGGTCCGAAAAACACCGGGAACGATAATTCAGATATCATCCCTTCGATTCTCAAGCAAACCTGATGAACGGAGAAGATCGACCTGTGATGCGTAGCATAACACACGGGGGTTGCTCCGGGGACTCGCGTGCCAACTGACGTCTCCCAAACAACGCGGGCCAGATTATAAACCGACGATTACTGACCAATCCTGCGAACAGCAGGGCGAGGCGCGGAAGACAGAAAGAGAAATCTCTAAAAAACTGACCGCAGCTGGTAATATAAAGGATCTCTAAAAAAAAAAATAAATAGATAACACAGACAAAAGAGAGAAGTACAGTATCGCAAAAAAATATTTTAAATATCAGAGAAAAATATTTTAGTGACATAAGAAAATGTTTTAAAAATTCTTATTAAACTGCCGATTCAATATATTTAATGTAAAAAACAATTCGTTCTTCAACGAAAAGAATTTCCGCGAGCTGATCTACGTATAATATTTTTTCGACCGCCTCGTGAATCTCCTCTTCTTCCAAGTCATTGAAAGTGCAAATGGAATGATCATCGGTCACCGCTAAAAGACAGCATTCCAGCTAAATTCAGGTACAAAGAGCGACAAGAAGAGGAGAACAGGAAAGGGGATCGAGGGCCGAGTGGAGTGTGCTCTCTTCCTGCTGAGAGTCCCGAGTCTCGAAGATCGTAGCCGTGGCGAGAGATTAAAGCGTTAAGAGCGCGATTACGCTCACGACGAGGCGTGAAGCCTCGCACCGGATCGATCTTCAGGGATTTCTTTCTTGACACGGTCTGTAATGGTGATCGAGATCAAACCTTTCGTATTTATTATATTGATGATTGATTGCAACACATTGAGCTTATAAATCCACAATAAAAACTTCTCCGACAAGTCGATTTCGAGTTGAATTTCGACGAATTCCGTCTTTATGAAGAAAGTGAGAAAACATCCGGTTTTTTACTCTCCCTTCTTCTCTTTTTTCTTTTCGTCGTCAGCAGACAACATGAGTTCGCGTGGAGAAGGCAAAGTGCGTGAATCGCGTCGGACAGAGAAGAGTCCCGCGGCAGGATTTACTGCTTTGTTAAGTTTTCAAATAAGCCAGCACACGCGAGCGCACGCGGTTCTCGAGGAAAACGATGGTTCACAAATGCGTTAGGTGTGCAAGAACGATGGTTCAATTAAGGATGTACCGCGCCGTTACTTTCTCTCTCCCACTCTCTCTCTTTCTCTTTGTCTCTCTCTCTCTCTTTCTCCCTTACCGCGGAGTATAATCCCCTCGGCATCACATCCCCGAAAACTCCACTGCCTTCTCTCCGGTGGTGGAAACTTCGTGGCTCTTCCTCTTCTTCGGCGAGGAAAACTTCCGCTGTTTCCTTCCGCGAGGCGCTGCCGGAAATCTCGAATTACCGAGGCGTTTTACGTTAAGAGCGCCGGCCATTTTATTCCGAGATAGGGAACAACACGACGGCTTTACCCCCTTCTTCGGTCGGGGATTAGGAAATGAATAGGCCGGCGGCACGCCAGATTCTGAAACCAGCCAGGAGAAAATTAAGGCGCGTTTCTTCTTAGCGTCCCGGGGTGAAATACAGGGAATGAGGAATAAATGAAGCAACTGAGAATTATTATAGACATGTATAGAAGCAGAGCTAAGTACCGTTGTAATTGAGGTATACGTACTTTTTCCATTATTATGCTCGACTTTAAAACTCATTTTATATTTAACGTAGATAATGAGAACACTCTTTGGCTAGTCATAAATTTTCTTTTATTCCTCGCAGTTCTTGGGTTATCCTTTTGGTTAGTTAACTGTTAAAAAAGTCGTTTACCCCTTTTTATGACCCGCACTAAATTTACTTACAAAGAAAGAATATTTTTTTTTTTTCAAATCCAACCCGGAAGACTAAAAAAAAAATCAACCATGACGAAATTGCGTCCATTTCTTTAGAAAAGGCATTTCGAAATAGAGCAAAACGTTGTTATGTATAAGTTTCCCAGAAGGCTCTTCTTCCTTGATGGCGAATCGTGTTTGTGACCGAAAGGACTGCTCTAAAAAAACGAAGACACAACATATGCGACATTGTTCTCGCGTCGACGTCCCGTGGCGATTTCTCATCGCCATTTTGAATCTTTCGCGAGTTATTTCGTCCACCAAACCTGTCCGACAGATTTATGCGCTTATAGTTGCACCCGAGTCCATGGGTGGCTAATTGGCGGTACCGTGAAACTGATCGAGGGGTGAATCAAAAACAAAAAAATGAGGGACAAGAAGAAGAGGAGGACAAGGAGAGTTGGTCTCCCTACAGACATTCGCTCTGGTTTTATTAACAAACCAATCATTACGATAATTGGTGTAATTTTCTAGACGTTATTTAAGAACCGCTTTTTATACGTGCGACGGATCAATCATACTTTAGATTTTTTTTTTTGTTTTTTTTTGTTATTAATGTCGTAAATATTTATTTGACGTTACTTTTTGCCTAGTGATTTATAAGCGCGCTTTGGATAACAAGTTTACACATTATGTCACTTAGATATAAATATTTCTTCGTAAAGACAGACATTAAATATCTCATTAGCGTCTTTCGCGATAATAATTTCGATAAGTTTCGCGCGGTTATGTTTGTCAGAAATTGCGCTCTTATCACGCAGGACAGACAACCCGCAGAATTTCGAGCGAGCCCGGTCAACCGCGCGGAAGAAACGTCGAGGAGTATCTTTTTCACGGAAACGCGATTCTCTCGGAACCAAGCGCGACGCGCGCCGGTGGAATCGGTGGGAAGATACGCGCGCGAGAGGGGAAAAGACACCCTCATTTTTCCTCTTCACTCGCGCACATACACTCGCTACACCCAGTGGCTCTGCCGACATTCGTCATAAGGGCCACTTCATATTCCGCGCCGGCGGAATGAGTTATACCCAGGAGAGCGTCGCTGCATTCTGCGGGCGAATCCGTCGTTTTTCGTTCGTCCGCAAAACATCGCCGCGAGAATCGTGAATCCGGGCTTTTAAATTTCGCGACCGCGGGACGAATGTACAGTATTGAAATATATATATATATATTTTGCAGCTGGAAATAACCGCGCGCTTGAAATGTCGCCGAGTTCCCGATGCGCACATGGGAAACGTTATCGCGGTGCCGTGTGTGTTTACGTCGCGATAACTTGGATTGCCGCGGAGATGTGCTTTATAGCGAAATAGAGAAAGAAAAATATTTTGAATGGATATATAAGATTGACAATAACTGGCACACACACATTCTTGTTGTTGATACAACATGGAAGTTAAACTCAGACAAAAAAAACTTTACTTGATTTTTTAACATCGATTATGCGATGCGCTTAAAGCTATAAGTTTTATTTTTCAAACATTAAATTAATTCGATGGCCAATTAATTTTTATCTTACATAAGCGCTTCTCTCTCTCTCTCTGCCCCGATGAACTACGCATTCTTTGTAACGAGCGTAACGCAATTTCTCCAACGTTCTTGATCATAAAACAAGAGCAAGCATTTCATAAAACAAGAGCAGCATTTCAATTCCTAACGAAGGTAGAGGCGGCGCAAACAACATTCGGCCGAATCACACGTTTCTCTCGCGACGTTAAAACAAACCCCCACGAAATATTTATTCGCGCGAGGTGCGAATAAAACTGGCTAAACCGTCGCACGGCCATAGGCGGCTGTAACAAAAAAGCTCGCGATTTATTAAGTTTCCGGCCGGAGTGCGTCGTCGTCGTCGCGCTTCGTGTGTGGAGAGCATGCAGAAAAAAAAAGAGTATGTATCGGAGGGGTGGAGAGAGAGAGAGGAAAAAAAAAGAACGAAAAAAGAGAAAGTGAAACGAGCGATTCAGCGAAAGCGGCTGTGTGCGACGGCGGGATCCGGCGATAAATCCGCGCCGCGTTTCAAGGCTTCGGGGGTTTCATCGGGAGTCTCAGAAATTTATAAACCGTCCCCGTCTCGTCTCCCTTTTCCTTTCTCTCTCTCTCGCTGCACCGTGTGTATGCACCGTCGACGTCGATCGTAACTATGAATTCCACCTGATTTTTCCAGTTCCCTCCCGGCATTCGTCTCCTCTCCACCCGTGTGTATGGAGTGACGACCTCTGGCAGCCGTAGGTATCCGCAATTTATTCCCGAACGATAAATCATCGTCCACCTACACCGGCGATTTCTTTTTGCACCATAAATCAGTGGACCGAGACTCTCTCATACGTGGACACCTGCGACGCGCGCAGGGGTCGCAGCAGGGTTGAAAAGAGAGAGAGAGAGAGAGGGGCACGGAGCGGGTCAAAGGGTGTCGTTTAATTCGTGCACGAGATCGCCAAGTGCATACTATATCGATAAGGACCGAGTAGTGTGTGACGTCGATATACTTTATACCGTTATTAATTTTAACGCGTAAGTAATCAACGAGATCGAGCCGCGCGCGCGACCCTGATGGATATATAAATTTAGATAGGGATGGGACGGCAAATTTATATTTAATAGCACGAGATTAATTCTTGCGCTCTCGATCGTATGTAGGACACCTAAGACTTAAGCTTGGTTTAAGCGAGAAAATCGGTTGCGACAACTGCGACTTGTTCTCTTCGTACAGTAGTTCGACGCGGTTCGTTGACCGATAACATTCTGATAAACCGCGTTTTCTGACGAACTTTCTATTCGCCCGGGGGGCGCGGAAAGGTCGACGCGAAACGTCGAGCGACGGGGCTTGCACCGAAAAAAGCCGCGACCGGAGGAAAAAGGGAAAAGCCGGAGGGGAATGCGCGAAGAGAGAGCTCTCGCTCGAATAAATCGAAAGAGATTTACATGCGGTTCGTTTGGCACGTCGAAACACGCCGGGACGCGCGTCAACGCCTTCATCTGTCGGCCAGTTTTTCACGCGGAGATCGCTTCCCGTTCGTTTCGAAATCGGACATTTATTATTAAAAAACAACATCCCATACAGTAATTTGTCATAATTATATTCCAGATGGATATTAAAGAAAAAAAAGAGAGAATATTATCGAGCTTGATGTCAATGTTTGCTCTGCGTATCGCTTTTGATATATTCCGGCGCGTTTCATGCGAACGGAAGATACGCTATCTCACCTTATAGATATTTTCGTAATAGATTAAACAAACTTGCAGCGCGCGTACAAACGAATCGAGGATTACTCACGTTTGCTCGTCGATGCATCATCGCTCGCAGAGATAATCTAAATATATAACCCCGTCGTTCCCTTGTGAAGTTTCAACAAAGACAGCTGCATAACTTTGCAAACTTGACGTTCACATTCTTGCTTCGTCACCTAAAACAATTTCTCTAAAACGTTCCAGATTTCGAGGTCCAGAATTCGAACAACATGAGTGAATATTAATGTACGAAGAAAGAAAATCAAAATTGTAAACACGAATCTTTAACTGTCGGTTTGTTTTAATTCAAAATGAGAAACACGAGAATTATCGCGTGAATTTCGTGTAAACTTCAATCTAATTGTTATGGGTCGCGGATCGGGGAGTCAAGGATCTTCGATCGCTCGTTCGTTCTTTCGCCCGCTTACAGAATACATTAACGCAGTCCCGGCGACTTGCGAAGAGCTACACGGAAAGTATACCCGCGCGCAAGGATAGTACACGGGGCGACGAGGATGTTTAACAAACACTCGGGAAATTCGCTGCATCATCTTACCGGGACCGGTCGTCGGCAAACAAGGCACGGCTCTCGAGTGCTTCCAAAAAAGCTTTCGGCGCCCTCGCCAGGCGCCACCGATGCGCACTATTTCTTTCAAAGCGCGTCGGAAGGGAGGAGGGTGAGAAAAAGAGGTATTATCTTGTTTTTAAACAAGCGCGCCACCATTATCCCGCATTATTTTCCTCTATACGGCGGTTCAAGAGCGTCGTTAGTCCTTCGAATTATCGCACTTATATCGTCGCATTATCGTTTTCTCCGTTTTCAATAAAAATATCTCGCATGTGATTTTAATGGCTCTCAACTTTTATATATTATACAAAAAAGGAATACAAAGCCGAGTAATCGCGGAGTAATAAAAAGCAGCCATTAACACGTCCAAAGTGTGGTCAAATAACGTCTTTCTATCTCTAAGGTCTCGTATTCACAGATAAATCTTTATCTTTGTCGGAGTTTTACCTTTTCACACAGATCTGATACCAAATAAACCTCTCTTTCTCTAGAATCGCATAGATTTCTTATCGCGAGAGTTTCCTGTGTGCCCACGGGTTTTCTCAATTGATTACCGATAAAATACACCCCCAACTTTGATCCCGGAACTAGCAGAGAGACGGCAGTTCGGGCCGAACGAGCGACGACCTTCTAATTCTCAACACGACTATTCTCTCCAACTAATCCCGACGTGTTTCCGCGTTCGCGTTTTCACTGTGTGTGCGAGAATCGAGCGAATTGCCGAATCCGTCGATCCTCGCCTGCGGCACGTCGGCCGCAGTTTCATGTGAACATCGTGGGAGCTTTTTCGGGGTGGCATACACGTTCGAGGATATCCCACGGGAAACGCGCCGACAGACGAAAACGACGGCGGCGACGCGGTAATATTTGCAGTTGGCTGCGGCCCGTTGACACCCAGTTGCCAGTGCCAACAACGTTCCCGTCGTTTCATCAAACCGCACCTGCGGTCGCGCACCGCGTATCTATGACGGAATTTTTATCGCTATCGACATTTTCTCGTTAGCCACGGAAAACATGCACGTCCCAGCGAAACACGAACGCGCCCGCCGCCGCGAACACGCTAATATTTCATCGCGCGATATTATCCAGTTGGAGTTTTATCGAGTTTGCTCGAGAGGGTTACGTAAGTTTCATTTTTGTTTCGTACGAATATAACGAAGAAGAACAGCGGCGGAAGGACACTTGCGCGACCGATTGGAAGCGCGCGCGGAGTTTTTTCCTTACGCGTTTCATGTGTCAAAGAGAAACGGAAGTTTTTTTTTTAACGCAATTTAGTTCCGCGCGCGTAGTGTGAGAGAGAATTTGGAAAGTTAGAGAAAATTTCTCATCGGACTGCTCGCGCGGCGCTTGCCAAGCTATAGAACAGAACCATTAAATCGGAGGGGAGGGAGGATAACTTTCGACGCGCGGCATTCTTAGCACGCTCGCGGGATACTTCACGTGTGCCAACAAAGCTCCTGAGTTACCCACACGTATCCGGGGGCACGTCTTGGAGAACAACGGGTCGGCCTGGAGTATCGACCTGACGCGCTAACACGCCGATATTTGCAGTCGCCCCGCCTCTTCTTTTTTTGTACATATTTTCCTCTTCCTGCATATCCGTCTGCCTATCACAAATCCTATCTATTCAATCGAATTCTATTCAATATTTATATAATCAAGCACACAATCGCCTTGTCTGTTTGTACTAAATCTCTCTGATATAATATAATCTTTTAATATTTAATCTATTTTCTTATATCGTTTTATTACACATGATCTACATACTCACGTCCATCTACTTGTGACAACACGTCCATCTTGTTCGACGTAGCTATCGATGCGACATAACTGATGAATCGTCAACTTGTTCGTGTCTCGTCGGTCCCGTCGATACGAGCATTACGTGCGCGGCCATTATTTCATTCTTTTGTATGCGCGGCTCACTTCTCTAGAGGGGCGATTTAGTCCCAAACTACTCGGCAAATATGTCTTCTCTCTCGTCTCTGCTTTCTCCCACCCTTCGAAGAATCCCTTATCCAGGGATTCGTCTTTGGGTCTGGTTTGACAAAGTTTTCAATGCCGCCGGCCAACAGCACGAGTGCTTCGCAACGGTTCGTCCTATTCCTCCACCTCTTTCCACTCCACGTCTGCAGAACGAGGTTCTCCAAATACTCGTTCGCGGTATTTGCGGATATCCGCCGGTAGTTTCGCAATACCAGCCGCGAAATGGGAAGGGGTTGATCGGCCGAGAGCGACGAGGGGCGATGGGGGCGGAAGATATGGGGTACAGCCGTACGAGGGGAGGGGGAATGGCGGGGCCGTCGGAGGAGGGGAGCAAACAACGAGACCCTCTCTCACAGGGCGCCTGCAATTCGATCCTCAAAGCCCACCGAGTAAATACAGCAACGACGACGGCGGTGGAGGCAGCGATGGGAAATGGACGGGGGATGAGGGACCAAGGGGGCGAGAAGCGGTAGCGTTTAATTAATTCCATCCACCGCGTCGCTACGATTGTATAACACAGCCGGGGCCAACCCCCGCTCGCCGGTGGTTCGTTTTTGCCGCCGTCGCGACGCGGCTTTTGGTTTCCGGTAGGATAAAAACGCAACCCTTCGGACGGGATAACGCAAAGGTGCAAAATTGGTGATCCAGGAGATGTCCTTAACCTTGGCCTTTGAATATGAAATCCTGAGCTGAAACAGAGATAATAATAATTTATGGGAATTGTTTTTAATACTCGAACTTCCATAATATAGACGTATGTTATAACAGAGATATTATTATTATATTTTATATTTAAAAATAAATAATGTTATATAATTCGTGAAAAAAATACAATATATACGCAAACACACGCGTGTTTGCGTTCTCCGCTATAAACATAAATGCATCTCTGTAAAAATTCTCGTAAAGAACATCCTGGTTACACACGAGATTGCGGAACGATGCGGTGTGCGCGAAGAAAAAATAGGTCACGCGCAGGAAAGCTAATAATTATGGAAATGGCATATGTCACACAGGCGAGATACTCACGACTCGCAGGACGAAGCATTCCGGTTACATGGATGTATTTATTTTTGCACGTTAAGCACAGACAGATTACGCGTTAGAGGCATCGTTTTCAAAGCGACGTGTAACGCGTGTGTTCTATTATTGCGCGAGCTATTTCGGTTCTTTCTATTTTTTGTCCTGTTTTTATTTGATTCTTTTTATTTCTGTGCCTTTTATTTAAAACGTATCACGCTTTACAGCAGCAATTTCTTTCATAATATTTTGTCGCGTAGGTGTGTATACCGTATGTTAACCAATAAATTATGCCACTTTATCTCTCTCTCTCTCTCTCTCTCTCTTTCTTGCATTTAATTCAAATCGCGTTTCACGGATGTGTTGTTAATATAAAACTCGATATTGAAGTTAGTTTTTCTCTTCCTACGTTATATTATTCTCAAACTGAGCAATGAAACAAATTCTCTCGAATGTTTGCTCGCGCGGCTCAAACATTTTCCAACTCCGCGGCGCGCGAGAATTGCTTTTTCGCGAGAAAAAGAACAATCGCGCGCGGCGAAATCGAAAAAATGAAAACCATGAAAAATCGTATCATGGCGCGCGGGGGATAAAATTCTTCCTGTGTGAGCAATTCTTTATTCTCCTCAAGAGTAATGGTCATTCTGACACGTTCCGCTCTGACACGTCGCTGCGCCGCCGCCGGCGGGAGATCCCCTGTAATATTACGGACGCGTCGAAGTCTCGGGCACGTTTCTGGTCTCTCTTCTCCCGAAGCGCCGCTCACAAGATATCTCCTCGCGTGCTGCATATCCTGGACCGCGCCAGAATGTCCGAGAATATCCCTTTCTTCTCGTTCGCTTTCTCGTTCTCTCTTGTGTCTCGCGAGAGCGAAATGACCTACATCCGGTTTCCGCGCCGAGTTCCGGCGCCGGAATCCGCGGATTTCCGCACCGCATCGATAAGAAGACGGATATTCCGTTACACTTCGTCCATCTAATCCGACTTCCCGTTGCAGCAGGCTTGATAAGGCGGTCAGATAAGAAGAACGTAGACCATTGAGAATCGCCGTGCGAAAGTCGTGAAACTCAGAAAGAGAGAGAGAAAGAGACATAAATCTCCACAGATTGATGATTACACACCGAACACAGCAGATGTCTGTGTGTGTGTTTTGCACATAATCATTTATAAGTACCTATTTAAAATGAAGCTTTTTTTATTTAAAAAAATTTAATAATTATAACGACGCAACCTGTGATTTTCGTGATTACGAACTCATCGTTTCGCGCAACAATTTCCTGCAGAATTGCCTTCTTAAAAACGTCACGTGAAGTAATTACAGCGCGTACATACATAAGAGCAACGCGATCGTTATCGCGTTACGTGATCCGTTATGCACCGAGACTCGAAAGTGTAATGTGGCGCAATCGATATCACTTTAACAAGTGGGTCTTTTACATGTCGCGCGAAGGAATCTGTGAGAACAGTGTGCAAATAAAAAAAGAACTTTTTCGACGATGGGAAGAGATTGTACGAGGCGACGTCAAACGCGCGCAAGTCGATCAAGGCTCTTCTCCTTCCTGAGAAAGTCTTTCAACAATCGATTGTTTCCGTATTCGCGCGTCGACTGAAAGAAAATTCTCACGGAAAGCGCATATATACGGAGGAGATGACTAAAACGACACTATCTCTCGCTGCGTCGCGCGAGATTAGTGCGTTTTCCGCGACGATGCGAGTTTCCTTGTTTGAACTGCATTTCGTCTGATACTCGCGTCGTCGTCTAATGTAAGACGTCGTTTCGGGCGACGACTGCGTCGTCGTTGTCGTCGTCGTCGTGAAGTTCGCAGTTCTCTTATTTACAGAATCCCCGTCGACGAAACGTACTGTCGTTCTTACCGGCGCGGCTCCGCTTCATTGTGCGAGCCCGACGACGCGAAACTACCGTCGGCAACAAGCAAGATGTAAACTCGCGTTTCCTTACGCTCTCCCTAAGAGAGCGCGACGAAGAAAGGGACAGCACGCGTTCCGGAACAGTTTACAACGCGAATGCGAGCGCATGTAAAATTGACTTGGAGATTTCGAGACGTCGCGCGACGAACGCCTCTGGGATACGCTTCGTCCTCTTATTACGGGAATACAGAGAGGAAGAACGCGATCAGATTTTTATAAAAGCTTAAGAAACGAACGACATTGCTGTTGAAGTTTTTGTTCTCTGTTTATTCGCGCAAAATATATATATATATTTCCTGTGTACATACAATATATATGAAGTCCTGTCGCAGTTGAGAGGGCACCACTATGCAGACAGGTATAAGGTCCTTTGAATAATACCCTTCCTTCGACTTAAAGGCGGAACCGGATCGACGACCACGAAACGTGATACGCCCAGAAAGCTAATCCCAATCCGCGAGTATAGTCCTTTGTGGCTGCACAAAACACAGTCAATTTTGCATGATATCCTGATATTGAATTTCAAACTCTTACAATTAAATTCTCTTTTTTAAGGATCTCTAATGAAATAAATGTCCATTGTGTGAGTTGAAAAAATATGTTCAACATTTGATTTTTTAAGTCGTTTGATAATTTTCAAAGTTGGTTTGCGTGTATATAAAAGTCAGTCGAAAATGTCCTACAAAAATCGCACAAACTTCTTTTTCGCTAAGATAATTAAATTTTTCTAAAACAAAATTGTTTCGAATAATCACACAAGAAAACGCGAGAATAACGATCCACTTTTTTCAGAGAGCACGAAATTTGAGAGCAAATCGGAGCTGTGTAGTCCAAATTCGAGCCACTGTTCTTCCCAAACATTCGTGTATACGTTGAACCTCGCCGTCCGTACTCTGCGCTCTCACTCTCTCTCTTTCTCTTCATCTCCCCTGTTCTGTGTCCGGCACCCTTGTGAAAGGAGTCCACCGCACACGCACCCGAAGAAAGAAGAGGAGCCGGTCGACTCCGTCGGAGGGGCTCGCCAACGCAACGCCAACACGATAGGAGGAGAGGAAGGGATGCTGCTGCGAGGTGGGGTGAGTCGTGAAGTTGGAGCTGGTGGGGACGAAACGACTGAGCTCGAAGCCACGGACGATCGTGCGGAGCAACGGGAGCAACAGTGTGCCGCGCGCGGCCATGAAGTGAGGATTGTTCTGATGATGCGAACAGAAATTGCCGCACGAGAGATCGCGATGAACTCGAGAACTTAAGGAACTTTAATGTGCGTCGCGTTAGAACGAGTCGCGAAGAATTGGCCTGAATCGTGAGTGAAATTGTGGAGCCTTTCCAGAACGGATATTTACGTATACGCTTTCGTCGAGTGTAATCGGAGTGAGATAAACAAACAACTCGGTTCTCGTAAATGCATCCTAATGAACAAACCTGACAGTGTCTTCGTTACTTCGTTGAGAATTGAGAGGAATATTGTGCAACATTTGTGTAAATAAAACGTGGCGAGAGAGATTTACTGGCGCCACCGGTGTTGAAGTGAACGTGAAAATTGAGTCTGATAGTGAGTGAGCGGTGATTTTTTCGAGCTTGCTGCGAACAAAAAAGGAAATAGTGCACGCAAAGAGAAAAAAAATATCCATACCGTTACTAGCTGAAAAAGAGTGTCTCGGCCAGCGTCGGTGCTCTTCTCGCGGTGGTGAGCGTGAAAAATTCTGATGGGACGAGAGTGAACTCGACGGATTTTCTCGACGACACTCCGTCGAATTCGACGCGGCGTCGCTGATATACCGGCGGTGGGAGCTGGAAATTCGGCCCGGTTGCCTTCTTTGGCGGATTTTCCACGTCCCGCCGTGTGCAAAAAAGAAGACGACTCCTTTCCCGACAATCCCGGTGAATTTCGCCAATTCCGACGCGAATGTGAAGAATCGACCCGGTTGTGAGCAAACTCATTCGAAAACCCTCCTCCGGGACGGATTTTCCGCATTTTCCCGGAAAGCGAACGGAGGAAACGGCGCGCGATACGAGCCGGCACGCTACATCACGCTCTTCAAAGTGGATTACAAAATTCGTCTGACTCGCGAGTGAGAACTTGTTTGGTGCCTCGAACACGCGATACCGCACCGTTTTCCGCGAGATGTAAAAAAAAAAAAAGAACACGCGGAAAACACGATAAATACAACGTGACGAGAGCGGTATATTCATTCACTGAAACGCGTGGCGTCGCGAGTTGCGTTTTCATTTCGATGCGCGTTCAAGAGTGTTCCGTCGCGACTGAAGTTAGTGGTGTTCTTTGCGTTGCGGTTTTCCATCTTCGTGAGAGAAATGACGGAGTGCCGGCTCTTCGTCGACTGCCAGAGTGACGCGTCAATGTCTGCTGTAGGCCAAGTTTACTGACCTTTGAGCGACTGCCCTTCGCGACAACGTCAAGGGGAGACTGTCAGACAGCCCTTTGTGCTTCAACTTGAAGAGTGTCTCGCGACGTAGCGCGTCGCAAACAGGGTGCGTGATTACTTTTTTCTCCGAGCTGCGTAAGGTAGTGTGGCTTTTCACTTGGTTCCTACTATCATCTGTCGGGATCGGCGCTTCACATCATCAGCTTCGGATCTCGTTTCGGCGGCCGTCGGCAGCGAGCGAGAGATCGTGGATCATTGAGGAATAAAGTGCCCTGTGATTTCGTTTGCAATTTGTGTTATTCGTAGTGCTATCGAGATATTGTGATAGTGAAGATAGAGAGAAAGAAAGAGAAAGAGAGAGAGAGTGCTGCATAGCTCTCTCCGTTACGTCACGAGAAAAACGTGTCGATCGAGCGCGCGCAAAAAATCGCCTTCGACAAAAAAAATGCACTCGTAGCGTCGAATCAACAACGTCGTCATCGTAGTCGCAGCCGGATTTGTAAGGTAAGCAAGTACACACTTATCGCAGTGTTGTTTTCCATTCTTGTCAAAAGTCAAGATAAGAATGAGTAAGCGTTTTTTGAAGTTCTTTGGAGATATATAAAATTATCTAATTTTGTGATTAGATTAGACTCTATTGTCAGAAAAATTTGAAAAATTTAGGCGTGAAGAAGGATCATTTATTTGACTATGTAAAAAACGATTCGATTATTTTTCAATTCGATTTTGTAATTCGATTAGATTCTATTGTTAGGAAGATTTGAAAAGTTTAGGCGTGAAGAAAACACGTGAAAGTAAAAAATGTGAAATATAAAAAATTTAAAACATATGGAATTAACATATGTTTAAGAACAATTAAAATATTTTTTTATTTTCTTCATAAAAATAAAAGAGTTTTTTATTTTTATAAAATACAAGTTGAAAAATATTATCTACGAATATTTTAACTGTGTGAATGTGAGTGTGTACGTGTCTTGTACTTTTATGTAAATCAAATACTGAAAGCTTTTAAGTTGTCATTTTTGGAATAAGGATATGCAGAAACGAACGCTAGCGACACACACGCGCACACACACAGAGGTGTGGAGAAAATGTTTTGAAAAAAATGTGTGAAAAATGTCTTGTTTTTTTGAAAAAAAATTGTAAAACTATCTTTTTGCAAGTGCGAATTACGCGCGCGTCACGTGGCGAGTTTTGGAGCGTAAAGAGCGTGCTCCGGTTTTTTCGGAGCGGACTCTCCTTCCACCGGCCGTTGCTGCCTTCCTTTTTCGCGCAACCCGGTGCAAAGAGGATTACCTCGAATCCGCTCCTAAAAGCATCTAGACGAGCGACGATTTCTATCGCGCAGGAACCTCTCCCTCGTGCGGATGAGTGACCCGTTCCGCGCGGATTATCGCGCTATCGATCGCGGATTTGCGACATCTCGCGCGGAGATCCTTCCGGTTCGCGCGGGAATAACATGCTCTTCTTTGACGATAATCTTAATAACTCGAAGAAAACGTAGCGTGTCGTCGGACTTTAGAAAAAAAGCCGCTTTAATACGGCACATATAACTCTCTTGTATATACTTAAAAATAAAAATTACATAATTAAATAAAATCAATATTGCGAGGAGAATAAAAGTTGCACACACAGGGAAGAAAATAAATAATCCGGAGACGTTCGTGTGTCTGACCGATTTGACATAGCTGACTCGATAAAAATCGCAAGTGATTTCGATATCCTTGCGAGCATATTCCTGCGGCATGTTTTCTCGCGGAAAAAGCCAGTGCAGGCGATAAAATTTTACTGCCGCTCGAGCTGTCGGGCACATCGGGCGAAACCGAGGTTTTAACGCATCGTGGCCACGACATATTCGCGTGTTCTTGTACTTTTCATCGCGCGCCACGCTGCTGCATCGGGAAAAATGTTGATTCCCGAACGGAATTCAGAATCGAAGCGTCTTTGCTTCGGAAAATTCAATATAGTTGCGGAATTTTTCGCCGCATCGTGAAAATTCTCGCTCGGTGACGTTACGACTTTGCCGAGAAATCCTCCCCCCGTCATTTTTGCGAGCTGCGCGCCGTTACATCACGCGCTCGTCTGTAAAAGTACGATTTCACCGCCTTCTGTTAATTTCATGAGTGCATTCTCGACGATGGAAATTTTCTTTCGTCGATCCCGTCGAACGCTCCATGAGCTTTTCTGCGCACGGTTCCAGTTGCAGCGTCTTGTTATTTTCTTGAGTGCATCTCGGCGACGAGAATATTTTCTCGCGTCACACGTTCAAGTACATTATAACATTCCCAAAAAAAAACGATTAACATCTATCATGCGTGCATTTTGCACTTCCGTTCGAAATAGAATTGCAGTCGCTATAGTTTTGCAAGTAATAGCGCGTGACGTTTATTTTACAAGTTAAGCTTTCCAAGTGGAAAACAACAGAACAGTAGTTTTTTAATAGTTTAATTCGCATAAAATACAGCGGACATTTAAATGCAATATATTATTGACAAATTTCGATCCTGAAAATTCAAATTGCTTTATCATTTTCTTCTGAAAAGTTCTATCTTAAAAATTTTATCTTTATTTTTATCTTTTTTCACGCGAACGCGCGTACGATTTCTTCTTCTCCAAACGATACATTACTCTTGCAGGATTTCAAGGTGATCCCTTTGGCGTTTCGCATAGCATATCGTTTCTCGCGACAGGTTGGTCGAATTCGCAAGACCGGCATTTTGTCGCGATAAACGTAACGCAATAGTTTCACATTCGTATTCGACACCGCATTCTATACCAAGAAAAAAGAGACATGTGGAGAAAGGCGGTCTAATCTGACGAATAAATGAAGAAACAGAAAAGAAAAGAGAGACACATAGATTAAAAATTCGCAACTGCGGAAACTTGGTGAAAAACGTAGAAAAAAAGATTAATTCTATATATTTAAAAGACAAAAAAGTTTTTGAATTTAAATAACACGAAGAAACACTTATCTTTTCGCGATGTTGGATTCAAGAAAGACGCGACAAACGCATTCGACCTGACGGATAGAGAAGGGGAAGGGGGAAAGAGTTAATCTCGTCGCCGAGAGGAATCCCGGATCCGGGAGTTTATAAGTGCGACTCTGCGGCTGACAGTTATTAGGGACAGTTATGGGGGTGCCCATGGGCGAAAATGCGATCGCGTCCTCTTGCTGAAGTCTCCTTCCTTCGCTCAGACGCATCTCTCGCTTACTTTATTCTGGAGATCTTTTCGGGACGACGATGTTGGTGATGTCGAGTCGGTGTGTCCTCCGTAGCAATAGGATAGAAATGCATGTTCTCGTGTAGAAAATTACTATCCTCTCGGCGCTCGTGCCAAAAGCGATTTAGCCACCGATACGTCGGAATTGTTTTAGCTCGTGACGGCCAACGAGCGGATTGAAAACAACGTCGTTTCTGCATATCGCCCGGTCGTTATCCCCGTAGAGAGAGAATCCCCGGTCTTGAAGAAACGACGGACGGACGCCCGCCGGCGCGAAAATACAACGTCGTTTTTACAGTGCTAAAAACATCGAACGTACTTTCGGAAAATTCTGTCATCCATTTCACTCGTACAATGCGAATGTTCTAAATGACAATTCCAGAAACGTATCATATATTCCTGTGTTAATAATCATTAAAGCTAACTCTGTAATCCGGAAATTAAACAGTCAATTTCACTGTAGATATAACCTGATAGTAAAGAGAGAGAGAGAGAGAGAGAGAGAAATTTACAGTATCTGAACACACACGTGTGTGATAATGTCGTTCTATTTCCAAGCCGCATAATGTGAATGGTACAAGAGTTCGAGACTGTAGAACTGATTCTAGTTGGCGAGTTCCTGTCTATTATAAGTCATAAAACTAGACATGACACGAGCAAGAAATAAAGTTTAGTTGAATAATCGGAATGACAACTGTACCATTAAAAAAAATAACGAATTATCATTGCCTTTTATTGAGGATTTATGATCGCGCGCGCGAGCGGAGTTTGTGTTTTAACGTTTTTCATCACAAAAATAGGTACAAAAAAGGAAATTACAAAAACTTGTTAAAAATTCATACAGACAGTTTTATCATATTTATAACACCACACGGAGAATGCGTATTTATATGTATGTTACGTGAAATTGCTTGCAAAATTCTGTTTTTTTTGTGATTATAACTTCAAAAATATAGAATAAAAAAAAAGGAAATAAAAAGCACAAATTTCTATTTTACCATATTTTTTTCATTTCTGGAGCGGAAACGAGTTGCAAGTAACAGACTGATATGTCGGGATCAATTTGAAAAACATTGTATTTTTATGAAAAATATTATGCTCATAGAAAGAAACATAATAACAACCGATAAAAACATTGAACGGGAGTGATCCACTTCTCAGAGCAGACTGACAGACTTGAACGAAAGTGCAGCAACTCGTCGCGAGATGGAAGCACATCCCGATGCATGAAACTGCATAAACGCCGCGAGCAGAATGATGCATTCCTTGCATCTCTGTTTTCTCTCAAGAGAGAGAGAGAGAGAGAGAGAGAGAGAGAAAGAGAGAGAAAACGTTTCTTGTACAAAATGCTATTTTATTGATTATTTTTAATAACTAATATTAATACAATTTATTTCAAGCAAAAAAACACATCTTTGTGTTTTTTACGTACATACTTTCGTTAATTGTTTTTTTAATCATTTTATTTATTAATCGAAAGAAATAAGGAATTTTGCCGATTAATTAACAAATCCATATTACAGATTCGATATTTTTCGGGAGAATATATTCTGTAGACTATTGCTAAGATTCTCTGTTACTTCACATATCTATCGTATTAATGTTCGCGTACAGATGAAATTTTCAATATATTCATTACATCGTTTTATTGCACATTTTCATGTCAGCTATTTATACTTGTGCAGGTATCTGCCAAGGCTTTATCACGAACGATCTAGCAATTATCTAATCATGTCCAACACGGTTGGATGGCCAAACTATGTGATAGTTTTTGTAGTAATTTCGTGAAAGTTACATTTTTCATAATTAATATTTTTTATCTAGGAAAAAAAAGATTTGATAATTTTTTTTGTGGAAATCGTGAATATTGTCGCGTCGTCGATGCGATCCTGCAGAACGTTGCGGACTTTCTCGTCGCGGCGACTCCACTTAAACCGAGTTTACGATGGACGGGAACCAGCAACGTTTACCCGATGGACACAGGAGACCAGGCTTTATCGCTCGTTAAGCCCATCGCGATTAGTGTCCCTGGTCCAGTCGTGTTCGTCTCTTCCTCTTCCTCTCACTCACACACTCTCTCTTTCTCTCTTTCTCTCTCTTTCTCTTTCTCTCTCTCTTACGACCACAGAGGAAGTACTTTTATGGTCGAGCTAGTCCGCGGATAACGACGGCGACTCCTACGACAGCAAGACGCGTTTCGGGCAGTCGGAAGTTCCGATACGAGCGCGCGTTAATACGATGTTGCGCGTGATAAAAGTTCCACCTTCTCGACTATGCGACCTCTCACATTTCATTGCCGTTTTCGCAGGGACACGTGATTAACATTTCGACATTTACGTGTTATAAAGTGTTGCATGTAGATTAAAATTTAATAACATATAGATTATTTATTCGTACTACTTTTGTAAATTTATTAAAATACGTTTATTAAAACGTTTATTTAGCCGCAAAATCATAGGTCGCTTATAACGTTCAGCTGAAGTGCACTGAGATCAGCAACGAGCAAAATTGCCTTCGCCGAGGATCATGACGATATCCTATGGCATCCCTTAGCGCACGTTTGCTACCCTCTTAGTATAACCATGCAAGCTTGGCAAAATCGTTTTCATTAAAAGGGAGGGGTTTCGGGACTTAATAAAGCACCGGTGAGAAACTCGAGACACGTGCGTGCAAAAGCTCTCCCCGCGGACTCGCGGTGAGTAAAAGTAAGAAGAGGCGGCGGCGGAAGAAACTTACGAGGGTGGCTTGCCGGCGTCTTGAGGGTGACGGAGAGTTTTAGGTATCCCGTTACCATCCCTTTCGACGCGCCCTCGTGCCTCCGGCAGCTCGAATTAAACGATCTCAGGGAGGAGTTCGTAACTTCTAACCAACCAGGGCGGGAGGAGGCAACACGATCGAGATCTCTCGCGAGAGGGTTCGGCAGCTGTTATTACCAGCGGTGACAGCATCGTCATGTGTGTTTAATGACGATTTCAAATGTGACATAAGAGAAAAACTAATTAATTAAAATTGTAACGATTAGTTCTCTCTCTAGAATTCGTATTTAAATTGAGCAATTAAGGTGGTTTCTTTTTTTCAAAATATTTTTATTTTTTTTGTTATATCCTACCAGAAAAAGCGTGTGCAAACAATCAGAATCGATTCTCTCGATCTTGATTGTTGCCTCTTTTCCGCGATGCTGATTGGT